>OX578140.1:14786396-15006396 GCA_951213105.1 Amaurobius ferox
CCTTCGACCTAACATAATAAAGATCCAAAAATTATCTTTCATACAAACTTTGAACAGAGTCCGTACGAATAGACAAAATTATATATATATATATATATATATATATATATATATATATACAGTGTGTCCCAAAAACATTGAACTTCGCTTTTATTCCTTAAATATTGATCTTAGACATATATAATGAATTACAAAGATGTGTAAAAGAGGTACGGAATTTCGTGAAGTCGATAAAAATTTTCAGGGGATAAAATTTGAAAAAATTTAAATTTGTATACGGTCCCTGTACAAAACATATTCAATGAGTAAAATGTGCCCCATGCACTAATAAGTTGATGTACAAAATTTCAGCATTTTATCATAAAAAGTCCCAGAGATATGTTTCAATAAAGTTGGTGAGGGATTAGTTACACATTAAAATGTAAATGTTTAGAGCAAGAGTGCAAGACGCAACGCAGAAATGCATCATTCATAGGCAAATAATATCTGCCTCTTATCTTTATTGGATCCTTGACATGGATGAAAAAATTTTGAACAAGCTTTGTAATCTTTTTGTAAAGATAATATTTCGACACAGTGTAGATACTTTTGTACCAATAAATAGAAAAATTATCATTTATTTATGTAATCCTTGTTTTCTTTCTTAATTTGTATATGATCCTTGAAACGCGATCTGCCGACATGATTTTTTGCCTTTCCCCTCTGAGAACGCATGTCGATGCATCGAAAAGTGGTTTAAGTCAGCATTTTTGTCTTTCCATATTTCTGGGGCTTTTTATGATAAAATGCTGAAATTTTGTATATCACCTTATTAGTGTATATATATATATATATATATATATATATGCGTTTAAAACTCTCCGATTTTTATATTAAAGTATATTAAAATTGACGCGCCATCCGACGTTCATTATTTTCAATAGCTGCTTAAAATATGACAGAGCACTCCAGAAAAAAAATTCATAAAACTATCCGTCGATTAATTATAAATTTTCTATTCGAGGCATTGCTTTGATTTTTTGAACGAAACCAGCAGGTTTCGGAACCCAGCGGAAACCGAAACGTCGGGGAAGTAGACCAGACTCATTTTGTTTAGGGGAGTGAGAGGGAAGTTCTCCCCCCAAAGAAAGATGTCCACTAAGGCATTTCTTTATAAGTTTGTGGGAAACCTGGTATTCGAGCAGTACGATTAGGTAGGTATTCAAGCAGTACGATTAGGTAGAGATTCGAGCAGTACGATTAGGTGTATATTTAGAAAGAACGCACGCTCCCATCTGTTTTGTTATTTAAGCAAGTGTTCGCGCAGAAGGTAACTTTGTTTTTCGAAAAATTTAATAAATATAACTAATACCCGCCTTAAATCCCGGGCAACGCAGTGTATAGTTTCTAGTAAAATATATTTATTTTATCTAGTTAATAAGATGCGACCCACATTTAACCAGAATACCAAATAGCAAGAAGTCAGTTTTCCTAAATCTTTTAACTTTTCTGAAAAATGGATTTCCATACCGTTTTAGAAACATTCCCACGGGAAACTCGAATATGAAATTGGTTAAACTGTGAGAGTTTTTAATATCCGAATTCAATAGTCTAACTTTATGTTTTTAAATAATGTCCCATGTTTTCGCGAGATTCAATTAATTTGCATCCTAATTCAGGGAATTCACTAAAGTGCTTTATTCAACCTGATTCCGAACGAAAATATATTCGACTAGCCGCTAGAGATAATACAAGCATTTAAAATTCCATTTAACAACAGCAAAAAAATCGTGTTATAGCTTCGCTGCAAAAAGTGTGAAATAGAACAAAATATTTTAAACTATTTTAGGTTCACTTCTCGAAAAGAAAATACCCGTGTAAAAAATATTTGCTTTTGAAAATAAACATGTTACTCTAACATTTTTATTTCCTTACAATAAATGATATATACGAAAGGAATATAGTGTTGATATTTGTTCAAAAATCCAACTTTTCGTTTATAGATCACTCTCAATACGAATGGATAATACTCTAATACATATCTATCTGAATGTGTGTGGATATGATATATCTCGAACAAATGAACCGATTTGTGAGCTTATTTAAAACTGTAACCATAAAAGACCTACTATTTTTAACAAAGAGCACTTTGTTAAAAATAATAGGTCTGTTGTGGTCACCGTTTGGTCTAGTATAGATCTTAAATGTATTTAAATCTCTTTAAGAACTTTGAAAACAAAATCTTGAAATTAATATGTTTTAAATGTTAAAAATTAATTTATATGCAATTTTTTATAAACTAATGAGCATTTGTATAATGCTAACATTCACCGTTCTCGGGACAGTGCAATGTTTTATCTCAAATAATATAAAACCCTATAAAACAATGGAATGTAACTAATACTAAATGCATATACATTAATAATTTCATCCAAAAAATAATTAACACCATTGCTATGAGCCATTATCCTGATAATCGAAAATTAAACTTTCTCACAGAGAGCCTGGAAGATTAAAAGCAACTCCCACGAAATTTGTTATTCTTATTTTAATAGTTGACAAGCATATTGACTTTCAGTAAGTTGAGTAATAAGAAAGCTCAAATAATTCAATACTCTTATTTCGATTTCGATACTCTTAATTCGAATTCAATACTCATAATTCGAATTCAATACGCTAAACTCAAATGTTATCAACGAATTTACTAAATTTAAATTTTTAAAATATCTCTGAGAATTTTACTTGCTTAAATACATCTGTCCCATATTTTATAACACGTCATCATTTGACATTAGTCATATTTCTCTTAATTTTTTCCTTTGAGAAATATTATTTTATGTAACAGAACGACACGAGAAGACGGAGCAAGGTCAAAATCAGTGCTCGAGGTTTCTAAGGGCCTCAAAATTCCTAACAAACCTTAGGTGAAATTTAACAATTAAACATAAACAAAAACTTGAGTGCCTCATAACGCCTATAACTTTACTTTGGTCTCAGAAACTGACGATCCTATTAGTTTTAACTTTTTAATACTTTTAAGTATAAAAATCATAAAATACTTGGTGGTTAATGAAATTATCCATTATGTTTATCTATATACTCGTATGTCCCCTAAAAGCATGAGCGATTTTTTTTTAATTAATATATGAACTTTATTTAACTCCAGTAACAGTATTATAAGTACTTTCTGCATTATTCACAAACTCTTTTTTGCTTCTGACAACATTGAATTTCCTTAACGTTTTTAAAACTTTCCCTTGAGAATACGAATAAGACACTGGTTTAACTCGGGGAATATTGTGTTTCGCTCTTTTCCTTAATCTTACTTTTCTGAATTTTTGAGAAACACTCCACGTTCTTGAGGGATTCAATTAGTTTACATCATAATTCGGAGGAAAGTCGCAGAAGTACTTTATTTAACCTAATTTCTGAAGGAAAACTTTTTGAGCAGTCGCTAGAGAAAAAGTACGCATTCAAGTGCCCATTTAAGATAAAAATAGTATTATATAATGCCTTGATGCACAAAAAATATTTTTAGAAACAGGGCTTTTAAATACCAGAAAAATTATTATATCTTTTTGAGGCCATATTTTTGAAAAATAAATGTATATGTGCAATTTATTAGTTTTAGAAAAGAATATGAAGATAAAGTTTTATTTCTGACTTATTTTTTTTGTGTGTGTCTTCAAGGTATTAACTGGCAACATTATCTTACGTATATGTGAATTCTTGTCTGAATAACGTGAAATTATTTGATTACATTTGTTTCTATCTGAGCTTTCTAATTGAAAAAATATACTGTGTTTTTGTATGTTCTTTGTTTAAACGCCTTAATGCATGTTACATTATTGGCAATATAATTAATGCAATACAGAAAAGGTGTAGGGAATTTTGACCTCATTATGTTATTTGCAATTACTTAACAATAAAAAGTAAGAACAACATAAGATGGGAAGGAATTTTGCAAAATCACCCTTCCCCCACCTTGAATACCAACACCAATTCATTCCATAACATTCTCAACTTATAGGTACCTTTAAATTTCTTTAGTTTCACTTTCAGCTCGAGTTCCTTAAAATTTCGGTACATAAGATGTCTCCTTTCCACTATTGCATGTATAAGTTACTCCAGGGGTTCCCAAGGTGGGTGCCGCGGCCTGGAGAGATCAGGGGTGCCACAAGACATACATGATCTCTCTACTTAAAATCCAAATTCATCTGCATTTCTTTGAATAAAACCTGTTTGCATTTAAAAACATTATCGTATTGCAGTGACGTAGTTAAATAACAAAATAACCGGCCACACTCTAGGCACGGGTTGGGCAGAGGCACCACATGTTTAAAGTACATTGGTATGTTTAAAGTACCTTGGGCACCACAGGTGAGGGGATGAGGGAGTGGCGCCGCTCTGGCAGCGTTCCTCCTCACCCCGTCGCTATAGAAGCTCCCTGTATATAGGCCAATGCGTGCGTCGTGTTCTTGGTGTATTGAAAAGAAAGCTGTACCTACTCATATTCCGTAAAAATGGATAGATTTTTGATGAACAAAACCGATAGTGCAAGAACTAATGATCATGCATCGACAAGCTGCGGGCGACGAAAGAAGTGGAAATGCAGCAAATACGAAGACATCTACTTGGATTTTGGCTTTATTTCGATAAAAGTTAAAGATATAAAGAGAGACCGCAGTGTGTGATCAGTTCAAAAGTTCTATCATCCGAGAACAAGAACCCAAGTAAGTTGAAGCCGGACCTTGAAAAAGGCATCCCAACATGGTCGACAAACCACGTGAATTTTTCAGCAGAAAATTGAAAGATTTGCACCAACAAATAATGTCTTCACTAAACAAGCGTTAGTGTCAAACAATGCCTTGCTGGCGTCATTCAAGATGGCATGTAAAGTAGCGAAGTGCAAAAAGCCCCACACTACTGCTAAGGAACTTTTTTTACCGGCTGCTGTGAACATTGCTAATACAATAATCTGAGAATCTGCGGGGAAACAGCTTTCGAAGAATCCAGCACATATCTCAGAATCTCAATGATCAATTGATAGAAAAATGAAAGGAAATGAATTTGGACTGTAACTAGGTGAGGCCACGGACAGCAACAAGGATGCACATCTCATCTGCTATGTACGTTTCCTTGATGGTAGTACTATTGTTGAAGACCTTCTGTTTAGTAAAAGCATTACTGGAGATGCAAAGGTTCACGATCTGTTCGACATCCTTGACACGTTTATAACGGAAAATAATTTGGAGCGGGCAAAGTGCATCGATGTGTGTGTGCACTGATGGGGTTCGATCAATGTCTGGTCACTACGGAGGATTACAAGTGCTGATTCGCAGCAAACCCCCTGATATTATGCGGACCCATTGAATCATTCACAGAGAAGCACTCGCATCAAAATAAATGAGTCCTCCACTGAATCTCGTCCTAGAATGTGTAGTAAATATGGTAATAACTACGCCAAATAAAGCAAGATTTTTCAAAAAACTATGCAAGGGTTTGGGGCTGAGCACACTTCAGGATTTTGGGGATAAGCATATCTCAGGATTTGAGGGCTGAGGACGCACTGCAGCTCACGATGGCTCTCACGTGGTAATCAATGTACTATCTTGTACGTTTGAACTGCGACAAGAAATTCACACTTTTCTGGAAGAAGGTGATTATGTGAAAGCCAACAATTTCGCGAAAACAGACATTCTGCTGAGACTGGCATACTTGTGCGACATATTTGAAAAACTAAATATCTTGAATCTGTAGCTACAGGGTCGTAACATGTACATATTGAAGCTTGTAGAGAATATTTCAGCGTTCAGGAAAAAACTACAGCTGTAGAACAGAAAAATGAGTGATGATAGAGGCAAAGCTTTCCTATATTGCAGCAGTACATGGTCCGCAGACGAGTTAAGCTTTCACTAAGTTTCTAAACCTTTTCACAGAGCACCTATCACAGCTAACTGACTGGTTCGCAAAGTACTTCGCAGAACACCAAGCAGAGAAATTTGCGTGAATCCATGATCCATTTCGTGCTCAAACTCGACAAGAATTCACTTCAGAAGAAGAAGAAAGTCTAATTGAGCTATCGAGCGACAACAACCTGAAAACAAAAATTTCTTGTTCGGATTTGGCGGAGTTTTGGATATCAGTCAAAAATGAGTATCCGATTCTAACTGCAAAAGCTGTAGGTGTCTTCATTCCCTTTGAGACTTCATATCTGTGTGAATCTGGATTTTAAGCGGTTGCTGTTATAAAGAGCAAATATCGTTCGAAAACCAATGTGGAAAAAGAAATGAGAGTAGCTGTATCAAGCCTTATTCCGCGATTCGAAAAATTGTGCAGTGCGCAGCAGGCTCACCCCTCGCACTAAACACACACCTACACCTCAAGAACATGTGGAAGGTTTAAGTAATTTTATTTGTATTTTATTCGTATTTTCACCTATGTTTTCCTACCAATTAAAATTAAAATACTTGTGTGAATTTTAAATACGCGTTGTATTCATTTCTTACCACTTACCTGATTTCTTCTTCATAGTCGTACAAATATGAAATATAGCTATCATACCACAGATAGATATTATATAACTGGGTGCCGTGAGAAAATTATAATTCTCTAAGGATGCCACGATTTGGAAAAGTTTAGCAAGCCCGGAGCTACTCCATGCAGAAGAGAGTAAAAATACACAAATCTTTCTGAGCAAGCTCGAATCTGTGTTGAGGAACGTGATCCTAGCGTAGGGAATTCAGATATAGATTAGATAATTTCTGTGATTATAATTTATTTTATATTTGATAACATGGACAAAAATCTAGTGTGGGCAGGCAGCACATGACTTTTCGTACGTAATACAATGAATTTATTTTTTTCACAGTGAAAAAACGATGTATAAAATCCACGGCACAAATTTTTAACGTTGAATACATTTGGCAGTTTTTCAGATGACAGCCTGTAAAAGTATTTCTAAAGTACCCGATTACCTTAATTTCGCGTAACTGTAACCAGACAGTTATCAATATTCATAGCATCCACATATTCTAATCCAGCAATATAGTCCCTATATTAAAAAAATCTGATGTGGGCAACACATGACTTTCCTTATTTAATGTAATGAATTTACTACTTTTACAGTTAAAAAAATGTTATTCTTATAGTAGATACTAATATTATTTCCAATATAGTGAATTTTCTTCAATGAAGCGTCATTTTCATTGATTTAGCGTCATTTTTATAAATTTGGAGAGATTTTTGTTAAGTTGGCAACAATTAAAAATGTCGCCAAGTTGGCGACATTCCGCCATATTTGTCGCTAAAATCTCGCCAAGCGTTATAGACAGAGAAATAAGTTATTCTTACAGCATATAAATGATTATTGGCGTTCAAATACAAAAGTATTACTCAAAGTATCTTTTTCATGAATGGAACGAGCTAGATCCACGAGAATGATGTCACCCAATTTATCGCATGGTATTACATATGAAAAGTGAACATATTTCTCAATAGGAAATATTTTTTTTTATTTTATATGACTTTTTGATAATTCTTTTTGGAAAATGTGCAATATCTCAAGAACGGTTTACGTTAGCGTTCTAAAATTTATGTCAATCGTTTTCTAATGAAAAATTCCATAAATGTCTAATTTCGTAACTTTATTCGCGATTTTGATTTTTTGAAGAATTTTTCAAAATTTCACGCGAAAATTTAGGGGGGTTCTGAATATTCGATTGCGTATAAAAACAATAGGCTTCCAGTGTTTACAGATTGTGATTTTTATACCAAATTTCGTTCGAATCGGTCCATTCGTTTGTCAGTTATCGTCTCCACAGACTCACTGACACACACACACACATACTTTCACACACACACAGAGACATCCGGCCGTCCAACTAGTTGCTCTTAGTCCTCTGGACGAGTCGGACGGTCTGGGTCTTCAACACACACAGACATCACTTTAAAAATGTATGATTCGTGATCAGGGATGCTTGAAACGTGCTCTCCCGTCGAAAACTCGAATTCGAATTTTCGACCCCGTCACAATACTTTCTTTATTCATTATGTATATAAGGAAAGTAATATATTAATACTTTATTCACCAATTTGGCATCATTTTCGTTAATTTAGCTTTATTTTTCTTCAATTTTGGTGATAATTTCGTTAGTTTGAGGCGTATTATCGCCAAGTTGGCGATATTTCTCCACATTTGTCAACAAGTTTGCAACATTTATCACCAAGCGTTACAGACAAATGGAGAGAAGAGCTTTTCCTAAATAAACGACTATTGGCGAATTGTTGAGCATCGAAATACAAAACTTTTATCCAGAGAATTTGTTTTTCTCAGGAATGGAATGAACCAAATTCACGAAAATGTTGTTAGCAAATTTGTCGCATAGTATTTCACATGAAAATTGTACATTTTTTAATACTTTTTATTTAATTTTATGCAAATTTTTTGATAAATTTATATGAAAAACGTGCAATATCTCGAGAATGGTTCATGCGTTCGAAAGTTTGTGTCATACGTTTTCTAATAAAATATTACATAGGAAATGATTAATTATTTAACATTATTGAAGGGATTAATTTTTTAATGAACCAAAATTTCATTCGGAAATCGAACATTTGATAGCGTTCAAAATATTACTATAATAAAATATTCCAGTATTCACCGATTGTAATATTTAAACCAAATTTTGTTCAAAACGTTCCATTCGCTCTTGAAATATAGAATCTAAAGACCCTCCCACACACACAGAGGCACACAGACACACACGCGCGCACACACATATCATCTTCAAAAACGTCGATTCGAGTTCAGGGATGTTTGAAACGTGATGTTCCGTCGAAATATTCGAATTCTAATTTTCGACCCCGTCACAACACTTTCCCTATACATTATACTACGTATATATAGAAAGTAATATGCAATTTTATGCAACATTTAAATTAACTGTACATTTATTTTCCAAAGGAAAGTATTGGGAATAATAAAATAAGAATATAGACAGAAATCCAAAGCTTCGATAGATTCTATAAAGATTTAAGCCTGCTGTTAAAAGACCGTTTTAAGATGGTGTGCAGAAATTTATTTAAAAAAATCTCTTCCGTCGTCCTTCTTACACCGATTGTGTCCATAATATTAGTGGCCACGAGTTTCTTCTGATCAATTTTAATTACCATACAACTTTTTAACAACACAACTATTATACAACCCCTTATAAAACTCGCTATATGAATCAAGAATATACATTTAATTCAAATAAAAGAAACAAATCGAAAAATGTGCTAACGAGTGGTAATGACTTTCAAATAATGGTCCTCCTACGGTGATTGATGATCAGTCAAACACTTTCTTATTTTTATGAAACATCTTGTTGTAGGACAAAATTTACTTCACTGCATTCTTGGGCGCATAAAATTGTATTAACGATAAAAGTGGCTAACCCCGACATAGTTACTGGATTCGTAGTTACAATATGTCTACCAGAAAAATTCTAAAATTCTTGCTTTAAGGAGTTGATTGCCTCAGTGATTATTTGTATAGTGATTACTTGTATGGTGTAACAATGATCATAAACACATGTTCCACGAGCAGTGAGTGAAGGGACAATTGGATCAGATCACTTTCTTGCTTTTATGCAATTCCCCATTATAAGCAGAATGTGCTTCACAGTATTACAAAAGTGTGGTTGAACATTGTATTATTTTAATAATTTTAACAACGAAAGGCTTTTAATATCTTTATACATTTTTCTTACAATATGAAAAAAAAAACCTTATCGTTTTATTATAAATTATATTAAATTGTTACATTACGATAATATTAACAAAGAAATATATCACAAAGAAAATAAATATATCAGAAAGAAAAAGTATATAACTCTTAATTTGTTTTTACTCCATCAACCATTCTCATTAGTAAATACCCAAACCCCTCAGTGATCATTTGCTCGATGTGTTAATGACTCTTAAGAAAACAGTCACCTAGAAGAATTACCTAATGTAAACATTAGCTAATACGATAGAAATTAAGACGAGAATTCGTACTTAAAACGGTTACGTGCATACTATAAGTAAAGGAATGAAATTCTATTGCTAAATACGACTGTTGTACTTGTTCTGTTGTCGGGATAATTCTAGCACAGGTAATAACTATCTTTACAACTTTGCTGTAATTTTGTTTTTCTTTATAGGTGGAATTTTCGAATTTTTTTATATCATTCTTATACTGTTGTATATAAGAAGTTTCCGAAAATTTTTGAAGTTGATATTTTGAAGAAAAAAAATAAAGCATAGTTTAGGACATAAGCTTGTGGCTAACAATTTCACCAAAATGAGGCGATATATAAATTTGTAAGCAACTAAAATGTTGAAGAATTCTTAGATTTCAGAATTGATATTAATAGTGCCATAAATGTAACGATAATTTTTAACAGCGTTGTGTTTTATTATTATCCACAATAATCCGCCTTGAATTTACTTGTTACCTTGCTGTATCTAAAATATCTGAAAAGGTAAACATTAATTTAAAACAATTCAACATAATAATGAGCTGATTAGTTGAATCAAACTTATTT
The DNA here is from genome assembly GCA_951213105.1 of Amaurobius ferox. Taxonomy (NCBI): domain Eukaryota; kingdom Metazoa; phylum Arthropoda; class Arachnida; order Araneae; family Amaurobiidae; genus Amaurobius; species Amaurobius ferox. The sequence continues at coordinate 14,796,947 of OX578140.1, forward strand.
ATTTTTACTTCATTTTCAAGAAATTAGAAAGTATTTTCAATTAATAAAAATTGGTCTTTCGATATATTTTTTTTCTTAATTGTCATTTACAGTCAATTACCGTGCTTATTATTTATATCGCGGTATACCCATTCTTCGTACGGAATATGTAATACAATGAATCTTCACAATTCACGATGAATTTTTAATATTTACTTTCTTTTTGAAATTTTTAAATAATTTTAGCAAAAAGAATAAGGTCAGTTGTCCCGTGCTGAGATAATAAACATACAGACAGAAGTCCAGCTTACAGTTTTATTTATATCAGATATCCCCAACGTTATTTGTGATTTAAAAATTTGCAAATTTCTGTAATATTCTGAATGACATTGTTACTCTATTATTTAATTTAATTATTCTTACAGTATGAGTTCTTGCTATATAACATTATCTTCCAGGGTAGATCTGAAAATGATAACATTAAGGTAACGTTTGTAAACAAATTTACAAAAAATATGAAATTGATCAAAATGGAATCGTTAAAATGGTATTAGAAGATATGCCCATACAATTTTTATTTTGTTTCAACTAAAGTTTCAATTAAATGTTCGCCACAGCTAGATCTAACGAAAACTGGTTAAATTGACTCATCAAAATTGTTATTGATTCATCAAATGTTTTCGAAAATATCGAAAAAAAATCGATAAAAGCAATTGATTTTATCACTATAAAGCACATTTATAGGAACATTTGGCCCTAGAGGACACAGTTGAAAGAGTTGACTTTTCTTTCGTTTTATCAATATACATACCAAAAGTTAAAATATATTATATTACATGACCATCAAATTTAGTGATCATGCCTCTTAAAATTATTTATACCGTCTGATTTGTGACTTAAATCATATTTAATTTACTAGTACTAAATTATTTTAATTTTTCTGAAAGTTAAGTAAAACATATACATAAAATATGATTTCTTAATATTTACTAATTATTTCTAGAAATACTATTGAAGCACAAAATAACAGAATTTTTATTACATTAAGGTAGTAATTGCACAAACAACCAGCGGCCCCATGGCAAAGTTTTATGCGACTTGCGACTACATACTAGAATTTAAATGTATGCGGTCCGAAATGATAAAATTATTTATATCAATAAATAAATTGGTTATACACGTCAACTTTAATTAAACTTTAAAATCAAAAACAGCCAAAATTAAGTTTAAATGTCCTTTAATAAAATCTGCTTTCCTCGACGTAGGACATTACACGACCAAAGCTTTTTCGGGCACCACCATGTTCTCCATCAGTGGTAAAGTGAAAATACGGTGCAAACAAGTGCTTGCATGAAGGCCATAACCGTCAGGTAAAATTTACATATCATCATTTTACGATTCTACAATTGTTACATATTTAAAAAAAACAGGGCATTTAAAATTTAAATAATTATAAAATACAAATGACAATAAAGTAGAAGGTTCATAACCAAAATGAATGTCGTCGAAACACAAATTACATCAATTATTAAATTTTCAGAAAATCATACAAAGGTTTCACACGGAGTAGAAAACTAAGCATAACTCAGGATCTAAACTGGATCAAAATTAAAAATAGACAGAGAGATAAATAAAAAGGGATAAATAAAAGGGTAGAGATAAATAAAAAGGGATTCATAAAGTAAAATATTACGGGGGTTTTACAACTGATTAAAAGGAAAGTTTTATCAAACATAGGATGAAAATTATCGTTAATAACACAACGGGCGAGAGCCGTAGACAGTTTACCATTTTTAGTATTTCGAGCATCTTCAGCTAAACGAATACCGACAGTACCGTTAGTACTACCAATATAGAATTTAAAGTTATTATCAGAAGATAAAAGGACGACAACGTACACCCCAGCCTGACACATAAAGTTATTTTTATCTTTATATTTATCCGAACGGATACGATTAAATAATGTAGTAACGGTCGAATAAGCTGGCTTAAACTTAAATTCATGGCAAAATTGAATAAGAGGACGTAAAGTCGCTGGGTGATACGGAAGACTAGATTTATACGGCATAAGTTCAGTGCAGCAACAGGTGCAATGTTTCTGCCGGCGATTTCCATGGACGCCAATGCCTGCAAAGACGGACCGAACTGTTTGGAATAGGGTATGTCAAATACCTGTCTTTTTGGGAGATTCTTCGTCAGGGATGGACGCTGTCCCACCCGGAAGCAAATGTTAAATGTGCAAAATAATGTTATGTACTAAAAACTTTTTAAGTCGATTTTTGCTCATTTCAACTTCCACCGTCCCCTTAAGAAATCTCTCTTTTTAAGGTTTCTTGTAGCCGGCATCATTGCATTTCTTAAAAGAAAAACAATTTCTATACTTTGATTAGCAAATAAATTTCGAGGAAATATTTTACAGCATTTTCGGGCGATTGTTTTGGGATTTTTGGAATTGTTTAATGGAAATATATACTGTAGAAGTTGAAAAATGTACCACATGATTTTCTTTTTGATTTATTGACCGAATGTACTTACACCTCTTTAAAATAAGTGAAACTGGAGAATCTGTGTAAATCCGAGAACAAATTATCTAGTTTCACTTATTTTTAAAATGCAAATCCGAGAATCCCGCTAACATAAGTAAAGCATTGAACCTCTGAGCAAATTATGTATATTTTTCAAAATGTGTACCTATATTTTTGTCTACATAATATAAACAGTATTCCATCCACATTGTATTCAAATCGGTTTAGCTGTATTGTCACTTATTTTGACAAAATCTCGTTTGCTAAACTATACACACTTCATAAATTTTTACTTTCCCTGCAATACATGGTAATGTATAGGGGAAGTATTGGAATCATGCCGAAAATCGCAATTCGAGTTTTCGACGGATCTACACATTTTAACACCTTTAGAATACGATAAAATCATTTTTAGCGTGACGTCTGTGTGTGTGTCTGAGTGTCTGTCTATGTGTGCAGATTTTGTATCCACTCTAGCTAAAATACTAATTGACCGAATTTCATAAAATTTGGTAGGTAAGTCACTTGTGGGCGACTCTGGTGCTGATTAGTTTTGGGTATAATTCAGGATAAAAGAACCCGCCTTTTTTGCGAAATGGCAAGCAAAAATTGTTTGTATCTACTCTAGCTGAAAAATTAATGGACCGAATTTCACAAAAATCGGTTGATAAGTCGCTAATGGGTTTGCTGATTAGATTTCGGTACGGTTCGGAAAAAAATAACCTGTCTTTTTGTGAAATGGCCCGCAAAATCCGTCAAAATTTAAACTGAAAAACTATGTATGCTCAAATATATCCATTAAATGCTTGTTTTATATGTACTTTTTAACGATAAAAAGAATAAGACCCACCCCATTACACTAGGACTAGCCGTTCTCGAGATATTTTAGTGTTTTCGTATACGCCACCTTTGAAAATAAGTCCAGTTGCCAAATGATAACAAAAATTGAATTAAAAGTTAATTAAATTTAATTAAAATAAAGAGAACGTGAATATAAATCTGCAGGGAAAGTCATGTGCTGCCTACATCAGATTTTCTTGTTTCTGTCTTCACATCTAGACAATATAAACAATACTCCACTCAAAATGTTTGTTAAAATCGATTCAATGGTATTCGAGATTACAATGTGCCAAAATACCGCTTTTCAGCTAAACTATACACATTTTTCGGATTTATTTTTCTGCATTCCCATCTACATAATATTGTAAAGCGTGCCATCCAGATTGGGTTCTAATTGTTTCGGCGGATTACTCAAGATTATTAAAGTCCAGGGATTTGACGCTTATCCACACAGCGACATAGGACATTACTGATATTTCCACCGATGTATTTACGAGAAAATACATCTCGTGATTAAATCACAATCATTATACTTTTTTGGCGCTATATCGTTTAAAGTATAATGGTTACTTAATTTACCGCTAAAATCATATCTATCAAAATAAGTAGTACAAGTCACAATCACTCTCCTATATCTCTGCGTGAGGAAACAAAGAGAAAGAAGAAAAAACTAATTTAATTAAAGAAAAAACGCTCAAAACTGTGATAAAAAGTAACTATATAAAAACTTTGTTAATAACACATAAAACAATTAAGTAACTATAAATTAATTTAGGAAGCAAACCCAGATTTCTTCTTGAGAGTAAAAATACAGAGCTGCCTCACTAACATTAGGTAGAATGTGTCTACATGTAAAGAGTCCAATTTATTTAATTGAAACAAAAGTAGTAAGTAAATACTTTTGATCAAAACTTTAGTGAGATATTAAGTGTTACACATTAAGTGCAGAATAAGAAAGTGCATTAAATGCAGAGTATGATATATACGTATTAAATGCTATAAATACTTAAACTATGAAACAAACATTTTTTGATGATTGATTTTTCTGTCTTTTAAAACCAAAGTGGAAACAATAATAGTATTTAGATGAAATATAAGATATTTTTAAAAACTTCACGAATTGCAGTAAAATACATTGTTTAATCCAATGTCAATTCTCTTTTTCAACGACTCTCATTATATAAACGTGGAATGCCTCACGATTATCATTTACACGATCAGTTAACGATCCTAAACAAAATAAGATTTACCTAATGTAAACTTAGCTGAAATGCTTGTAATTAAGATGAAAATTTATTCCTGTATGAAGTAATTACGGGTGTACTAACGTAGGCAAATAACGTTTAGTCGCTAAATACACTTTAGTAGCTATTTTTCTTGCCGGGTTGTTAAACCTTAAATTGCTACTATTTGGCTGCTTTTATGTTATATAGCGGACATTATTGGAATTGTTAGATTATTTTTATTAGCAACATGAAATATGGAAATAATTAATATCCAACGAGTTATATTCAGCAGTATATTACCCAAGTTTGTTCAAAATGTTTAAAAGAACGCCGAAAAAAAAAACACTAGTTAACGAAAAGTCTGCTGGCCTACAGTACTCCAAATAGTCTGATTTGCCTTAACTAGTGTAAAAACTGTTTTATTTATGTGACGATGTAAGTTTATCTTCACAATTCTAAGACCGTGGTCATAAAATCTGTCGATAATGGGCATTTTTAAAGTTAGGATCAAACTTTCATTGCAGGTAACAGCATACATGGATCGATATAGTTAATTTTTTATACTCATCAGTATAGAAACTCGCCAGCGAGATAGATTTTCTTACAATTATGGCATATACTCAAATTTTCCTTATGTCTTTACAAATATCGCCTATTCCATGAAGTCGAATGCATAAATTATAGAAAACCCGGTCTATGGATGTTGTATCTACAATAATGATATCAGCAATGGAAGCACGATAGAAAATAATCGTTTCAAAAGAAATTAAATTAAAGCTTACATTTAACACATTCAGTTTTCTTCTTCTAGATATGATGTGTTGTTAGAATAAGAATGTTAGAAAGTCAACGTCTAATATCAAAAGAGAAGATAAAGCTATTAATATATATACTACTAGAAAAAGCACCTGACGTTATCCGGGACTTAAAGCAGGAATTCAATTAATTAATTTTTAAATTTTTCAAAAAACGACAGGGCTGATATTAGATAAACGAATTCCTGCTGTACATTACTTGCAATGCAGGTTACAAAGTAGATGTTAAATTTATCGGAGTTTTGCGGGTTATTACAGAAATCTGCCATTTAGCGGCCTCTTGGTTATGAAGAAGGCTGTTTCGTGTTTTCGAAACAAGTTGGCACTATTATTTTGTGTGGTATTTTCGATTTATTACATTAGCAGCAGTTTGAGATACAGAGCTGATTTGCGGTCTGCCACGACCGCACACGCAACAACAACAACAACAAAAAATAGTCCGTCCGTAACATGATCCGAACCCGTAACAGAAAAAAATATCGACCCTCAACCCGACCCGAACTCATAACGAATATTCAAATTCCTGACCCGCGACGGACTCGTTTTTTAAATTTATTTTCAGTAGGTTTTAAATATACAGGGTGATCCAAAAGTCAGGAAAAACTTTAAAAATTAATAATTTATGAGCTAATAAAGATAAGTAGATGCTGTTTGCACAGAAAGAATGGAAATGAAGCCGGATTTTTTTTTTCAAGAAAAAAAAAATTATTGGTAGTATAATTTACATTTCTACCAACAGATGGCGCTGTATTAGGTACAGATATCAGATTATGCAAATTATCAGCCGGTATGAAAAGAGCAGGTGTGGCTGATAACAGCATTTTTGAAGCAGATAGTAGTGGTAGTCGTCGATTTGTTTGTTCTATGTCAGGGGTGCACAACCTGTTAGCACCTGCGGGCCAATTTCACATAGACTAAGCGACGGCGGGCCGCAATTGGGAGGTGGGGGGGGGGGGTACCACCCAGCAATATATTTTTAGTAAATACCGAAACAAAAAATTAAAAGTGAAAATTAGAAACAAATACAGAAATGAACAAAACAGCTCACTTGCTTCAAAAACGTACAGACATCGCCAAAATCCTTTTATTTTTTTGTAGAGCTAGTGGGAAATTTGACATTGTTTGTTTTCCATTATTCTTTCAATGTCTGGTTCAGTGTTGGATATAGCGATCCATAGGTTTCCCTCCAAGTGTTCATCAGTTAGACGAGAACGACCTTCTGATTTCACTTGTTTCATTATTAAAAAGGTTGTTCACATAAGTAGGTGCTCCCGAATAATGTTATCGCTTTTCGACCGTGAATTTTCAATTTTTCCATTTCACAAGGCAAGGAATTTCTGTAAAATTCTTGCAAAGAGACTTCGGAAAATTTAGCTTTCAATTCGGAGTTACTCTAAATTTCGATAAGCTCCATCTGAAAATTGACGGGCGCTGTTTCAATATTTGTCGCGAATGGTATTGCAAACACTTCCAACGATTTCTCAAGTTTTTTGATATCTTGAAATCGACGACTGAACTCATTTTGCAGATTTTCTACTAGTCTTAAAGAAAATGTGATATAAATTTTTTATAATAGTTTATGATGCAGTTTTTCTTTTCTTTTTGCAAAAGTTTTGGAATTTTTTTTATGTGTTCGCCAAGCTGAGGCTGGCGGCGGGCCGCACACTATTAAGCCGAGGGCCGCATGCGGGCCGCGGGTTGTGCACGACTGTTCTATGTAATGTAAACTAGGTACCTAATACACCGCCATCTGTTGGTAGAAATGTAAATTATACTAACAATATTTTTTTCTTGACAAAAACTTCCTTTCGGTGCCCTGACTTCGAACAGTGCACACCTCCTGAGACGCTCGTCGCAGTTATCACGTGGATTTCTTTTCTTCTTACTTAGGCTTGGGCGTGAGTGTACTAAGTTTTAGTAAACCGCGTCGGGCAAAAGTAACTTACGATGGAAGTGCAAAGGACTATCACAAAGGTGGAGGAACTCTTCATTTCACCAGTGGAAGCAGAAGGATTTCGAGCATGGAAGGAGTTCTAGTTGGGTTTCGTCCAGAAAAGAGCACCAGGCGCGAAGCGCCTTTAATCTCCAATCTCTAGGTGTGGTTCTTATCTTCATACTGTGACATTATTTCATTTGCCCATAGTTGGAGGTTCGATGTTTTTGATTTACTGTTTTTATTATTTGACTTAGCTCCTAGTGTGGCAGTTTGTTGTACATTTAGAGTTTGAGTAATTTTGGGGAGTTGATGCAGTTCTAAGGATTTCCTATCAATTTGGCAGTTTAAGGTTTAAGAACATTTTTTAGAAAACATTGATCGAGTTTTAATTTAATATCAACTATTTAAGTTGGGACTTACCTAATTCCGATTTTCAATATTAAGTACCGCGCGGGGTCTCTTACGTGATTTGGCTTTGCGATGATCATAGTCATGCAGATTGAATAGTAGTTCATTTGGAACAGATGGCAGATTTTTATAGAATTTAAGCGCTAGCTTTTTAATTTGGGCTCTAACAGTTTTTATTTTGAAGTCTTTCCTAATTACCGAGTTTCTTAAGTATCTAGGAGCTTTCCTTATAATCCTTAGGGTTTTGTTTTGTTTTGTCTCTAGTAAGTCTATAGTAGTTTTACAGGCATATCCCCATACGGGTGCTGCATACAGCATTCCCGGGCGGATGACCGTTTTATAAATTAGGAGTTTATTTTGATAACTTAGATTTCCGTTTCCTATCATTGGGTATAAGGCTCCTGTGGCCATATACGCTTTTTTGATTAAGTTCGTTACGTGCTGTTTCCAGGTTAGGTGGGAATCTATCGTTACACCTAGGTATTTAGTAGATTTTTCCGCTTTTAGGGCATGGTTGTTTATGTACAGAGGCGGCGGAGGTTTACGTTTTCTAGAGAAATAAATCCAATGACATTTATTGGGGTTTAATTTTATTCGCCATTTTTCCAGCCATGTTTGGAGTATGTCTAAGTGTTGTTGTAGCTGTCTGTGCATTACTGAGACGTAAGGATGTTTTGCAAGTATCGCACTGTCGTCTGCATAGAGTGCCAGCTCCGTGTCTAGGGTCCTGGGGATGTCATTTAGATATATGTTAAAGAGTGTCGGGCCCAGGTTGGATCCTTGCGGTACACTACTTTTAATGAGCTTGGGTGTAGACAAGTTATCTTTTACTCTAACTTGGAAGTGTCTGTTATTTAGGTATGAGATTAAAAGTTTGACAAGTGCGTCAGGGACTTTTAGAGTGATCAATTTGTATGCTAATCCACAGTGCCACACTTTATCAAATGCTTTTTGTATGTCAAGAAAAATCGCAGCTGTGGGTGTCTTACTATTAAGTCCAGAAGATATGTACTCTACCACTCTCAGCAATTGATGAGTGGTGGAGTGTTTTGGCCGAAATCCAAACTGCTCCGGAATGATAATATCATTCTCACTAAGGTGCGTGTTCAGTCTATTAAGAATTATTTTCTCAGTAATTTTACTAAGTGTCGGTAGTAAGCTGATTGGTCTGTAGTTGGCTGGAATTGTGGCATCCTCACCAGGCTTATGGATAGCTATAATTATCGCTTCCTTCCATTCTTTGGGGAAATAATTTAGTTTTAGTATTTTGTTTATTAGGGTGGTCAAGTAAAATATTATATTTAAGGGTAGGTTTTTGACCGCAATATTCCTGATTTTGTCGTGCCCTGGGCTTTTACGGTTTTTAAGGTTTTTGATGATATCAATTATCTCTTGCGGGGTGGCTGGGTTAATCTCAGCCGTGACCGGGGAGTTCCTGAAGTTGTTTAGAGTTTGCCTAACCATTCTTAGGGTGTCCTGACACATTAGATCGTGGTTTGGTTCAAATTGCTTTTCGTAATGCCTAGCAAGCGCCTCTGCTTTTTCTTCGTCTGAGTACGCGATTTTAACGCCATCTATTAGTGGCGGGAGTTTAATTTGAGGTTTTCTGAGTCTTTTAGCGAATTGCCAGAGCGATACGTCTTCTGGGCTGAGGGATTCAATTAACTCTTTATACTGTTGCTGCTTTTCTGCGACAATTTTATCCCTGACTTTCCACGTGAGTCTATTAAGCTCCCTTTTGAGGGTAGGGTCTCTATTAGCCTGCCATGTCTTACGCATTCTGTTCCTTTGCCTAACTAATTGTTTGACATGGTGGGAAAGTGTGGGCATTTTTGGTGACTCACGATGTGTTGTGGCAGAGGCAATAGCTCTCTTGATTTCTGTTGTGAGTGTGTGTGTGGCAGAGTCAATATCCGCCGTGCTCATAATGTTGGGTACTGCCAAGTGCGGCTCAAAAAGTGCTCTTTTGAAAACGTTCCAGTTCACCCTCTCTTGTCCCAGAGAGGCTGGAAGGGGAGTGTTCAGATCGAATGTCACCAATACCGGTAAATGATCCGAGTCGAATTCATCAAGGGTATCGATAGTGTGAGCGTATTCTATGTTTCTCGTTAGGACAAAGTCTATGAATGAGCCGTTGGCACCTGAGAAGCAGGTTGGTCTCGACGGTGCAATGATGTTGGTGTTTGTTGTGTTCAATAATCTGTGTATCTGTGTTCCGCGTATGTTGGCTCTCCTGCTGCCCCACGCTCGGTGGTGTGCATTGAAGTCGCCCGTGAGTATTGTGTTTGGATATCGCGAGAAAAGCAGTTCCAGCTGCGCAGCTACATTTATACCACTCATGTTTTTGACATATATTGAGGTTAGGATAAATGGGTTTACATTATTTATTTTAATTTTTATGCTAGTATTTTCTACTCCTTGAAGATTTATGTTGTTTATTTCCTCGTGGGGAATATTTCTTTTGATATATATTGCTGTTCCTCCATGGGGGTTTCTAGCAGTTGTATTTGAGCTTAGGTTGTGATAGCCAATATAGTTTGCTATATTTAGTTTTTTATTTTCTCTAACTTTAGTTTCCTGAATTAACAGGGCATCTACATCATTTTCATTTACGTAGCTCCTAAGTTCATTTATTCTTGGAGATATGCCGTTCGCATTCCAAAATATTATTTTAAAGCTTTCTTTTTGGGACCTAGCCATGGCGGATTTGATTCTCACTGTTATTTTTAAAGTCCGCGATTAATTTAAAAGCCTCAAAGACCATTTGCATTGGATCACTCTTTTTTTGTATTAGCTCTGCGAACTGCATCAACAGGTGTTTTATTGCATCTAGGTCGAACATGGTGATAAACCCTCTGATGAGGTTGAGGATTTCATCCATCTTTTCATCATTGGTTTTACCAGCAGGTTCAGTCTCAGCTTCCATATCCTCAGCCTCAACCGCGGTTTGGTCATTTTTGTGAGTATCCTTTTGGACCTCAGTAGTTTTTTGCCTTTTTTCAACCGTTTTTTCTAACAGCTGGGTTTGCGCGAGCTCTTCCTCTCTGACTCGTTTTGTTTTGGCTTCACGTGTTTTGATTTCTTCTTTTGATTTAGCATATTGATTTACAATTTTAGCTTCTAGTTCCGCCTGTCTGGCTTTTTCGGCTTCCTTTCTCTTTATAATGGCTATAGTAGCCAGTTTTACTTCTTCCGGAGTCAATTCTCTGGAAGACGAAGGTTTGGGGGCCTGCTCTTGCACCGATCTGGTGGGTGCTGAAGATTGGTATCTATTTTGCTGTGGCACAGTGTGCGAGGAGCCCTGAGGGGGTGCCTGGGAGTTTAATCCGAGGGCCTTTTGTCTCCAAGGGGGTATCTGATTTTGGGGAGGGGGGCATACCCCGGTGCCTTTCCTCTGTTCCAGGGGTTCTTCGGGCATTGCCTGAAGTTCGCTGGGTGGTCTCCATTGCAATTTGCACACGTAGCCTTCTCAGACCTAGGTCTCTGGCAGTCCCGTGTGAAGTGTTCTTCAGCACACTTAAGGCACTTAGGTGGCATACTGCAGTTCTCCGAGGAGTGATTGAACTGTTGGCACCGGTAGCAGATTTTGAAGCCCCGTGCTCTGAAGGCCTCTACCTTCACAGCCAAGTAACCTAATCTTGTTAGTCTGTAGACCCTCTGCCAGTCTGCCGTAGGCCTAAGGCTGACTAAGAAGATCGGCAGGGGTAATCTCGTTTTAGTGTTTCTCAGTTGAGAAACCCGGACTACATCTAATCCTTCGGATGTTAAAGTGATTTTTATTTCTTCCATGTTATAATTTGTTGGTAGCCCCTTCAGAACTACCTTTTTTGGCCTTTCCGTCTTTAGGTTTAAGCTGTGGAAGGGGATTTTCTCACTACTTAAATGGCGCTGTACAACCCTGTAGGTGTCAGCGTCATTTGGAATCAATTTTAGCATGTCTCCTGTGAGCTTGCCAGATACTTTATTTCCTGAGATATCATTTAGTTTTTTAAGGAGAACCTTGTAATTATCATTGAACTTTATGAAAAAACATTCAGCTTTTGGGTCTTTTTTCTCAACTTCAACTGTTGTTAGCCTGTCACTATTTTCGACCGTTTTAGGTTTAGGTGCACTTTTAAACACAACTGGTTGCGCGGCAATCTCAGCGTAAGTCTTAGTTTTAACATAATCATTGTCAGTTACATTTACAACGTTATCAGCTATTTCATTACAGTCCATGTTATCATGGACATTTAAGTTTTCTTCTACAATCTGGCTTTTAGTAGGAGCATCCTTAGTGGATTGCCCCTCCATCTTTCTTTTTTTATTTGGATTTTCAACCGTTTTAAGTTTATCTTCATCTTTAATTTCCTTAATTAAGCTTAGCTCTATCATTTTACTTTTGATTTGACCACTAGAATTACATCCCTCACATTTAGAAATCTCATATCACAATCAATAAACCTATCCAATTTCTGGGCAAACAAAAAAGAGTTCACAGAAAGTAACGAACCTAGAATCTTGGAGACTTGGTCCTCTTCCTGTCCCAGTAGTCCGTTCATCAGCAGTTCCTTGATGTGAAGAGTCATCACGTAGACTGCCAGGGTGCAGAAGTTGACGGCGGTCTTGACTTCTTCCTTCAGTCCAGTCATCAGTCCATCATCAGGTAGAGTTTCGCAGTAATTCATCAAGGCACCCTTGAGAGGCCCGAATTCCTCCTCGTCCAGCTCACCAGCAAGTTCGCGAGTAGCTGCCACGTCGCCTCGTTCCAAATCCATATCGTCAGGGTAGAGAAGTTCCAAAAAATAGCACTACCACGTGGTAACAACACACGTGGCACTCCAAAATGAAAAGCACAAAATCCAAAATGGCGAATCGCCCGTACACAACAAGCTGTAGAATTGCTTTGCTCGACGTGCTCTATCGTAACTAGATATAACACGCCCAAGCGGAAGCAAGAAGATCACCAACTGATAAAAAGCAGGAGCAATACTAAAGTACGTCCACACAACTTGAAGTCTAAGCTCCGAATGAAAGGAGTTAGTGATACAGCATGGTAGATATTCGAGCGAGCAGATTTCTGCGGAGCCAGTGAAGATCGACGTGGAAATTTTGAGAGATTGGAGAGGTAGACATGGCTGGAGAAAGCTTATGGAGGACATTTCTGTGGATTTTACTCAAGATCTTCGGTACAATATGGACGGGATAAAGATTGTGGAGCCAGCTGCCGTGAAAATGGCGCAAGGAGCGTCAGCCAAGCACGTGGAGCAGCGGGTGACTAAAGACAAGATGGACTGGGCCGAAGTCATGGAGGACCACGACCAGGCTCAAGGAGAGTCGGATTCCTCATCGGAGGGCGATGAAACCCCAAGTGCAGCTGTTTACGAGGCAGCGTACATCAAGACCCTGGGACGTGGGAGTGACCAGATCAAGAAAGACACCACCGAGTGGAAAATATACAGCCATTTCAAGGTTTATGACTGGATCATCGCCAGACTGGAGATGGATCTGGAGGAGGACGAGATCGACTTCGATCGGGCCAAGATGCTCAGGACTATAATAACAGGTACCATTTCTGACGCTAATCTGCTAGCCAGCCACCCTAACATTAGTACTTTAACTAATAGGAAATCTTATGATCTTGTATATGATGTGTAGAAATAGGAAAACTAAATCTGAAGATGAGTTATATCTGAAATTTAAGCACGAAATGTTTAGCAAACTTGAGGGGTATATCACCCAGCCTAAATCCAAAAAATTAAAAACTTCTGATAGTAGTAAACCTTCTACTTCTAAATCAAATTCCCAGGAAATTCAGACTAAAAATAAATTCAGCAAACTTAACGACGAGGAAGTCGAAATGACTGATGCGCCCGCCTCCCCTAAGGAAAAAGTCGCGTCCTTCTACGTGGACTCCACAATTAATTGGGGAGCCCTAATAGAGGACTTAAACAAATCACTAGATAATAAAGTTCAGGGTCTTCTCATGGGGAGAGTGATCCGGATCACTCCTGGGTCCGTTGAGGACTACAGGAGTGTGCAGGCTCACTTAACCCGTGAGGGGATTCCTTTCAGCTCCTTAAACCTAAAAACGGATAGGCCGAGGAAGGTAGTAATAAAGGGCTTGCCCACTAACACCAGCATTGAGGATGTAAAAAAAGAGCTTGCCACGCTAGGCTTTAAAATTGTGAGGATTACTCAGCTAAGAAATAGACGAGATAGGACCCCCCTCCCCATCTTCTTGGTCGGACTTGAGCCGGCGGAGGGATGGGCGAGGATTTATGAAGTAAATTCCCTGTTTTCTATGCAAATTAAAGTTCAACTTTTTAAGGCAAGAGGCCATAAAATGTGTTACAATTGCCAACTTTGGAACCATCATTCTGACCAGTGTACCCTCCCCCCCCCCGCTGCCTTAAATGCGGCGAAGATCATCCCACGAGAAACTGTACAAAAAATAGAGACATCCCGGCGAAATGCGCCAACTGCGCAGGATCCCACCCGGCAAATTTTAGGCACTGTCCCCAAAACCCCTGGTTTAGGAAAAAAAACCAGGAATTGAAAAAAATCCAGCAAACTACAAAAACTGTAAAAACTTCACCCACCCTTGGCGAGGATAACTTTCCCCCCCTTCCCACTAAGAGATCCCCCCCTGCACAGGAAGTGCCGGCAACTGCCGAAACGGTAGAAGGAACTACTGGCGAGCACTTAGTCCAAGCGCAACCTGGGCTGGACAAAAACCCTCAAACCGCGAGTGGAAACACTTTTCTTGAGTCTCTACAAAGAGGTAGAAAAATATGTAGATATAAGTAAAATCAGTAGCATTCTTAAAGATGTTGTACAAATTCTGAAAAGTGAGGAGGATGCTATGACTAAAACATTCCAAATTGTTGATATGGTCGCAAAAATCCTAAAAAATCAAACCCCCCAAATCTAAGTTTTGCTTTCTTTTGGCTGGCTTTCTGTGTTATCTCATTATGGTCACTACCCTCATTACCTGTTCAAGCATTTGGACTTTCGCTACGTGCCTCATCACCTGTTCAAGCATTTGGACCTTCACTACGTGCCTTAACACCTGTTCATCAACAGTTCAAGCATCGGGACTCCTCCCACATGCCTCATCATCTGTACACCACCTGTTTCAAGCATTAGGACTTTCCCACGGTCTCACTCCGTGCTGATTGTGTATGGACTTGTTCTCGCGTGCTTCACGTGCTTGGCGCCAGCTCTTGCGACGATGCCCCGCCTATCAGGGGACGTTCTACTTCTACGGACTTTTCAAGTATACAAATAATGTTAAAGCTACAGTACAACGAATCACACAGCACAGAAGATAAAGGCGGCAACGCCAGGTGCTTCATCAACGACGACGACGGATGACAAAAACTTCCGCTTCATTTCCCTTCTTTTTGTGCAAACGGCATATATTCATCTTTTTAGTTCATGAATTATTAATTTTTAAAGTTTTTCCTGACCTTTGGATCACCCTGTATATCGCATATGTACATTGCTGTTTGTAACCCTCGTTTACTTGTAAAATATGATTGGGTATAACAGTCACTTTCATAAAAATGTAATAAAGTTTAACTTTTAAAACTAATTTTTCCGGATTGACCGCAATTCGACCCGCAGCGCAAAAAGTATAGGAAACCCGAAGGGTTTTTGTACATATTATACAATTTTGATAGATTAATCGAATGCAGTCTATTTCGTACAAAACGGGCCAAAAAATGACGAAATTATCGGCGCTGAAACGTTTGGATGCAACACTCGCAGTCACCGGGTGAGTCAATACGCATTCGTAACAATACAATAGAAACACACAAAAAAAGCAAATTTCATTCACACGAAAACATCTCGAAAAACTTGGGATTTCCGAGGGATAAACTGCAAAGTAAACACACAACCGAAAATGACCTTAATTGTTGCTAACTTTCGGTGAAAATAATTAAATGCAATGTGTTTATTGGTTGCGTGAAAAAACCCAATTTCACTCACCATGCCTTTTGTTTGAAGAGTTTATAAATGGCTTTCTGCTCTCCAGATGTCTTTCTAGTCTGGGTAAGGAAGTATGAACCTTTGGAAGGTGGTCACCACGATCTTTCTTCATAGACTTATGGATTGAAGTTGCCTTGTCCATTTTCTTCATTGAACCTTTATCGCAGAAAAGTAGAACCGTAAATAGAGCATAAAAAACTTTGAAGAAATAGTGCCTAACTTTTAGACGTACAAAGCTTTCAAATGTACTTGTAGAAGTTTGAAAATGGGCTTTATTTTGATTTAACATTTTAAACTCTATCATTGCCACTTATAAAAACAGATTGATGCATTTAATCAATTGTTTTAAACTGCTAATAGCAAAGTATTTGATTTTAAGAATATTTGAGTGTCATTTAAACATATAAAATTGCATAATATGATAATGGTACATATGTTGAAAGATATGCAAATATTTAAATTACGTGTTCTTCAATAGCATGCATTTATATACTTTAATATGTACTTAAACTATTATTGAATCTTAAAATACTAAAGAGAAAAAAAAATATAGAATCAGACTCTAAAACAGTAATCCGCAATTTTGTTGTATTAATCAGCACCATGCTAGAATCATCCAGGGAACATGACTTTTTCTTCAAAAATTCTTCAAAAAATTACCAACTCAGTATAAATACCTTTCTTGCAAGGAGTTGTAGTCAGGTGTAGGGAATTTTACGTACGCGTATGGATTATGGACACAAATTATTGCTGTAGGAACAAAAGGATTTTTTATCGAAAATCTCATAAACGTGGGGATTTCTTTGAGTTCGAGAGTTTTAAATGATGAAATATAAACATTTTTAAATAATGAAATGAAATGTCACTTTTATTATTTTAAAAAATTGTTTCTAAAGAGTTTTTGCTAAATTACTTATATATACAATATTGTAATAGAGCAGGGGTCGGCAACCTATTGAAACGGAAGAGCCAAAAGTTACAATTTACAAAATTTCCCAGTTTTTAAAGAGCCACTAAAAATGTTCGTTTCAATATTATAGTATTTGCTTATATATATTGGATTTTGATTTAAAATAAACGGCTGTAAATACGGAATAATATTTATTCATATAAAAACACAAATATAGATAGTTACATCAATGGGAGCATTGGTTTTGCATGCCTTTTGAAAGTTTGATTAAATCTGGCTTATAACTTGTTATTTTAAGTTTCAAGCACGACTCTAGATTTTTATTTGTTAGTTGAACTTTACTTTTTATTATATTCATGCAAGAGAACGCTTGCTCGCACGAATATGCCGACTCGAAGATCGCCAGCACTCCATATGCCAACTTCTTCACCTCACTGTAGAATTCTGGAAAACTATTCCATGCGCCGAATATGAGGGCCTCAACTCTAGGAATTTCTTTTAGAGCTGTCCACTTGTGCTGCGCGATGTGCATGCATTTCTGGACCCTCAACTCTTCCAACTGGCTCTTGAGTTCTGTGAACTTGCCACTCCACAAGTCTTTCTTTTTCAAGTCTAGCAATTGCGTTTGGAGCGATCCAGCATCAATTCCAAATGGCTCAATGTTGATCTCATTTGCATTTGTGTTGAGAGGATTTACTATGAACGCGAGAGTACTTTTGTTTGTTTTGAATTGCTCGAATCTCTCAGCGAATCCATCCTTCATGTTTTTTAAAGCTAGGCTGAAGTAATTCGTATCAATAGTTGCATTGGTCTCAATCCGATATTGCTTCAGATTTTTAAAATGAAGTATTTTACCGCTTCCCATGTCTTCAACAAAAAGAAGTAATTTTTTTTCGAAACAAACTACTTCTTCAAGCAAGGCGTAGGCTGGGTTGCCCTTTTCTTGCAGTTTTAGATTTAGCTCATTTAGTTTCATTGTGGTATCTACCATAAAGTTGAATTTTTGCAGCCATTTGTCTTCTTCCAATTCGGGATGGTCAATGCTTTTTTCATTGAGGAATATTTTTATTTCACTCAAGCACAAAGCAAAACGTTGCAATACGTTACCTCTGGAAAGCCATCGCACTTTATTGTGCAGAAGTAGGTCAGAAAACTGGCTCTCTATTTCTGCAAGGAAATCTTTAAACTGGCGATGGTAGAGTGCTTTTGCCAAGATGCTGTTAATAATCTTAATTACCAAGTTCATGACCTCAACTATTTCGGCCGGAAATGTTTGGGCACAAAGCGCTTCTTGATGAATTATGCAGTGAAACGTTAGAATTTCGTGGTTTATTTTTTTCTGAAGAATTGATGTTACCCCTCTATGTATTCCTGTCATACTTCTGGCTCCATCAGTTGCTATAGAAACGATTTAATTTATATCGATTCCATTGTCTTCCAGGCATTTTTGCACAGCATTTGCTATATCTTCTCCACGAGTTTGCCCTGAGAGCGGTAGCAATCCTAGCAGTTCTTCTTTTAGACCTTGGGACGACATATACCTGACGAAGAAGGGTAACTTGTGCCTTGTCTTTTATGTCGCAAGACTCATCTATAGCAAGTGATAAGGCAGAAGCCAGTTGAATGTCTTTCACTTGCATATGTGTTACATTTGAAGACATTTTAGCAGTTCTATCTTGTACTGTTTTAGCAGATAATGGCAAATCTTTTATTTTTTTCATGATTTCTGCTTTGTTTTTAAAATCACGAAACAGTTCTCCAAATGCACGTATGAAACAATCTTTGACGTACTCACCATCTGTGAATGGTTTTCCTCTTTTTGCAATTTCAAATGATACTGCAAAGTTTGCCAGATTTACAATATTGGAAGATTGCTCCCAGTTACTTAGCATGGAACTTGACTGCCGTTGTTTTTTTGGAGCTCTTCAACAGTTTTTTTCGTGCGTCACCTGTTGGATATTTACCAGCAAACAGGGTATGTTTTGTAGTGAAATGTCTCTCCAAATTTGACTTCTTATTGTGTGCGAGTTTTTCGTGGCAAATGAGACAAGTCGGAAGGCCATCTGTGTTGCATATGAATGCAAACGACTCCGTCCAATCCTGATTGAATTCGCGGTTTTCTTCTTCAGTTCTTCTCTTTCCTTTACCAGATGCCATGATGGCGCGGAGCTGAAAAAATGACTTTTTAAAATTTTACTTAGCTATCTAAAACGGCAAACAATTTATTTACCATTATTACTTCGTTAGCACGATCCTCAGATATGTAATTCAATTCTGTTACTGATTTTATTATATTATACGCGTACATACATTTGAAAAGATAATTCGCTTCTAAATCGTATTCTTCTTGAAACAACAAGCGAATAGACACGCAGAAACCGCAAGCGATTAAATTAACACACATGCAACGTAATGTCGACCGCAATATCCGAGGATGACTGACTGACAACACGTCTAGAGCCTAGACGTGTTGTCTAGACTCTAGACGGTGGCTGTTTGGGTAAGACGGAAATGAAATTCAATTGGCTGAAAGATGAACATGGTCACGGAGTCTCATCTCTAAGAACAAAACAATAGTTCAAATTTATCTCATTACGGTCATGTTAAGAGTAGCGATTTGTAATTAACGATTATGAAAATAGAAGCTATTGAGAAATTAGGTACTTAAAAATATATTTTCTTATTTTTTAGGGGTTTTGATAATAAAATATTAATTTTTTCGTATGGAACTGGAGAGCCGCAACTTTACATCAAAAGAGCCACATGCGGCTCGCGAGCCGCAGGTTGCCGACCCCTGTAATAGAGCAATAAATCTTAAATAATGTTGTACTAAATCTTAATAAAAGGTGGTAGATAAAAAGTTAATTTAAATTACGAGTTAGTTTTCTAGCTTCCAAAATTGAAATTGATAGCCTATTTATTTTCAAAAGTGCACCAAGAACGATAAATACGCTAAGGTTAATTTTTACCAAACATAATACTTTTCCTTTCTTATGTTAAACTTAATTTATACACCATATATATAATCCATTAGGACAGTTTTTGAAATATATTTAACATATACGTACAATGATTTTGTCGATAAAATTTTAAAATATGTTCTTAAAGTGTACCTTAAATTTGACTTCAAAGCTTTATAAGCATCATTCTTAAGCAAAGTCAAAAATACATGCTTCATTGTATTAAGTATTGCATAATTTCTTATTTATATTCACTCAATTCATGAAGAAACTAGATGACACTCATGAAGAAACTAGATGATGAGATGTTTCTCAATTCATGAGAAACTGATTTACAAATTGAAAGAATCGACAGTAATTAATCGTTCCAACCATACATATGCATTCAATACACTTAATACTAGAAACTTCATTCAGAGTTAATCACTATTTTAATTTGGCTGAAGACGAAAAAATGTATGTATGCTACTACTTTTGCTGCATAAAGCTAAAATATAGCTCGTTAAGAATTTTAGCATTCAGTTATTATTGTTGCTAAACACATTTATAAAATTATGATAATTATCAAATATCTCATACTTTTTAAGACACTATTTTGAGTGGCTGAGTAAAATGATTACCAAAATACCGGGTGGTCAGAATTAAAACACCCCCTACTCTGAGCTCTCTATACATCGAACTACTCAGTGTAAAGGCTCCAAAATTATTGAACCTACTATTCAAGACATGGGGAAAGGGATTACGCGAAAAAAAAAATAGTTCCAGAAACACCGATAGGTAGCGCTGTACAACAGAAAATATGCTGGAAAGACACAAAATAATCACAAAAAAAACAAACACATGCGATATGGAATTTTTCCTTTTTAATTCCTTTTGCTGATATGAAAAAAAAAGAAGATAAAAAAGTGAAGAAACTTAAACTGTCAGTGTAACTGCAATTTCGCACTGTAAGCACAAAAATTTGCATAAACCCTTGGTTTGCAGCTACTATGTTCTGGGCATAAAAGGGGATAAAACTGGGAAATTTTCATTCTTAACAGCGATGGCTGTCACACTGCCAGAACGCGCTTTTCTTGTGAAGCTGTTTTATGAAAACAAAGGACATGCTGCAGCTGCACTTCGAGAGTTTCATCAACTTAAGAATTTGCGCAAAGGACCATTACTTTCACAAGCTCTCAGGAGAATGATCGCTCGATTCGAGAAAACTGGACATCTTGGAGTTCAGCCGGGTCGAGGACGCAAATCGACTCGTTCAGATGTCGTTGACGAAGTTGCCACCGCTATTGTTGAACAATCAATGGATAACGTTATACGCAGCATTCCCTGCATCGATAAGGTCCTTGTGATATGAATGTTTGGTACGTTCGAATAAAATGTGTTACAAATGTGTATTTGGGTCTTTTCAGCATATTTTTTGTTGTACAACGCCACCTATCGGTGTTTCTGGAACTATTTTTTTTTTTTCGCGGAATCCCCTTCCCCATGTCTTGAATAGTATGTTCAACAATTTTGGAGCCTTTACACTGAGTAGTTCGATGTATAGAGAGCTCAGAGTAGGGGTGTTTTAATTCTGACCACCCGGTATATAAAATAGGGTACCGCATTCATTAGAGCTTCCAAATTTACTTGTGATGGAAATATAATATTAAACATATTGTTAGCCAGATTTGCAAAATAAAGATACCTATTGAATGCTTTCTTCTAAATGTGTCAATAATTTCCAAGCGTTAAAAACTACTAAATTTTAAATATTCTTAAAAAAAATAAATAAAATGTGGTTTCATGATATTAACCACGCCCACTAAATTTCAGCTAGATTGAAATTAAAAAAAAAAATAGAATACATGCATTTAGTTTTAAAAAGCTTATTACAAAAGTGAAAAATGAACTTCAGTGTGAGCGTGAAGTTCGCTTTCTATTCTTAAAAAAATTAGTTTTACAATAAAAATGACGCCCACTGAATTCGAGTAAGTTTTGTATCTTCAGAAAAAAAAACTTAAGATTTTGATCTTTTATTGTAGTTTGAAAAATGAATGTGAATTTAAATTAGGGAGAATTGGGCGCTTTTTAATTTTTATAGAAATGAAATATGGTTTCCGGGGTAGTCATTTGGATATTAGCCACGCCCACTAAATTTCTGCAATGCTAAACTTTCAGCCAAAGGAAATTAAATAGATTATATTTTAAAACGTTTTCGTGAAGATGAAAAGGATCTTCGGTTAGGAATGACACCCTCAGTCCATCATTTTTTGGCATATAACAACCATGAAGATGCATTTTTTAAGTATACAGATTTTAGTAGGGGCATTCTAGCATTGTGTAGGGTAGGGACTTCCAGCTGTAGGTAAATTTGGCTCAAACCAAGTGGCCACACTGACAACTACCGAAATTTTAGCAGACAAATTTATGCATAGCATTTCTGTCTTAATTACAATTAATATGTAACTTGCATACATTTAACAGTCTTTTAAAGCAATGTATTTGAATTTGACATAAATTTGATTTTCAAATAAAGTTCTCGTAAATAAGATACATAATTTTTCTCTACTTTTAAGTATTCTAATTTATTCATAATGATTTCTAATAATGCAATTTAAATGCAATAATAACAATAATGCAATAATAATAATGAAATACGCATGTGAAAGTTAATACCAATGTGGAAAGTGAAAGTGAATTCAGCGTGTGCAGATGGTGCTTCAAAAGTTTGGCCAGAAAGCAATAGTTTAACATAATTATATTGAATACATGTTTAATCTCGCTATTTAAAATTTCATGTGAAATATACGTGTGAGATACGACTTAGGAAATACGACACGTATTTCGCAAATATTACTTTGTGAGTTGAGCGCATCCAATTCAGGACGTTAAACCACTCATAAAAGCAAAACTGCAACCATTTGCAAGAACTGTGGTGCTCACAAACTTCAGATTGCGGGCATCTGCTCTAAAACTCAAAATAAAAGCACACCTTTCTCACAGTATCCATAGTTCACTATCACCATCATTTTCTGGTATCTACAAGCAAAGAGCTCCATCTGGCATTCGGAGGCATAGTTGTTGCCGTCTGAGGCACACACCGGATCATCCTTTGTCTCTTCCTGCATGCACTCGGGTTCACACACACACTGTGCCATATCACCCTCCTTTTCCCGACATACAGCACCGTAGAAACAGAACAAATCGTCACAGGAACCACTCACGGGTTGAGCAATGGATTCTGAAAAGATAATAATTGATTATACAGGTAAACAGTAATGCGCTCTGTGCCAGTTAAACGCTACCCCTATATTAATTTAATTCATTAATAGTTTTAAAAAATATGGAAAATAGAATGGGAATTAAATGAAATGGCAAAATTTTAAACACTTAAAATTTCCACAAAGATGTCGCTGTTACTGTAAGCATTCATGTTGCTGTAAGCATTCGTAAGCATGAAAACAAGTGATACAATTTTTGAAAACTGGTGTGTCTTAGGTTAATGTCGGTTTCTCTTTGAACTTACTACATCAACGGTCAGAATTATTTTTAAAATGGGGACATGGTAAAATATTTCGCAGGTGCATGAATTACATAAAATAATATATCATTTATATGTTATAGGGACCCGACATATCGCAGATTTTTACATTCTATCTTCAAGGAATACATCTTCATCATTGGGGGTTTCAATATAGATATATATATATGTCCTGAAATTCCAATCTAGAATTAATTACGGTTTCTGCAATCATTAGTTTCTTTTGTATACGCTTTCTGTACAAGGTAAAGACAATAATACTAATGGAAAAGTTATCATATGTCCATTTTGGGGCTATATTCTGCCCCAATATTGACTTGCTATTGTGGATATGTATTGATAAAGTTGACTAAACTTACCGTCCATGCAACCGTCTGGGCCTAGAACCGTGCCTTGGGGACATATGTCACACTTCATTCCCTGGATACCTTGCTTGCAGACGCATCGGCCAGTCATTTGCTCGCAGTCATCTCGGACAGAACCATAAAGATTGCATGCACAGGCTGTAAAGCGGGTAAAGAGATTCATATCAAATTTAGCTCTGTACTTGGGGCGTACTCAGTATTTTATAATTGTGATGGTGAAAAATGAGCATAAATTTAAATAACATGTATTCCATGTAAATAACTATACCTTGAAATAAATGTTACAATATGACAATAATATAGAGCAAGTTTAAGGATCATTATAAAATGTTACAAAGGACTTAAATATTACAAAATGGTTGCATCAGCTAGCTCATGGAAAATCAGCTTTTTCATAATAAGATTCTTTAATGGGGTGAAGTGGGGAAGTAGGGAAACTGCAACCACGTTTATTGAAGTAGTTCAAATTGCAAACCACCATGTTACTTAGTTATAGTAGCTACATATCTTAAATTCCGCACGTATATTACTTACTAAACAGGATAACTGGGACAACATTCCAAAATTTCATTTCTTTATTATTTTTCACTTTATTAATTTTCAAGTGAAGTGGGGTCACGCGACTATATTTACCTCAGCTTCTGTGATGTGTAGCCCTTACCTAGATATCTAACACTATGTTATTCACTAATATAGAGCACGTTTAGTATTCTATCGAGTACTGAAACAACTACCGAAATATTTCATGTTGTTTTCTTAATTCAATCCAGACTTATGAAACATTTTCGGAACTGCGCAACTGTACCAAAAATCAGGAAAATCTAAACTAACTAAAATATATTAAAATAGCTATTTTAGAACTAGTAATATATTTTTATTACTTTGTAAGCATTCGAAACCGTTTATCATCACCATCAGTGGCTTGATAGTCCACTGGGTGCTTTGGCCTTACTCAGAAGATTCTTCCAACCTTCACTTTCTTCCCCTGGAGCAATACATCTTCAATTTTTAATCTCCCTTTAAGACCTCGAAGTCCTTGTCAACAAAATCGATTCATATCAACTTCGGTCGTCTTCTATGCCGTTTCCGATCAGTGTTGAAGACCCAGACCTCCGACTCATCCTAGGACTTGAGCAACCATTTGAACCGCCGGGTTTCCGATCAGTGTCAAAAAATTGTTTATAAGAGAGTAAACTTATTGAAGTAAGATTTGTCTCTAGATCGTCATTTTTGCACTTGCCCCACATGAACAAAATTAAAGGGCAAATGCAACTGCCTGGTAGGTGCTGCTGCTATGATAATAATATGATAAAATCAATTGCACTACAAAATTCTACTCATAAAACAAATCTACATATGGCCCAAATAGCATTAATCCACAAAAAAAAATATCAGGATAAGCTTCTGAAATATGGCTCAGCCACTCAAAAGGAGTAAAAATGTAAACATTTCTAAACATTACATTGAGCAATTATTATTTTGGTTTGCATACTATTGATTAAAATTAATATGGATACATAAAAATGAAATAATAATTATCATATGATTTTTTATGCAGAAATGCACTTATCAATAAACTGATAAGCCACAGTTTAGTTGTCCTGCTTGATTTGTCCCACTTTATCCTCATACTTACCGAACAACAACCTCATGCGTACTTCACTTCACCGTGTATAAAATAATTTGCTCACACTTGTCTAAGACAATTAAAATGAAGCAGTTCGTTTGCAACAGCATAAAATATACATTTAATAGCATCAAATTCATTAAGCATTTGTTAATACCTTTAAGTATTTGCTGCATGCTGTTATTTACGGGATTTTAATTTTCCCTTATTTTAATGTAGTCTGTGTTATAAGACAGTCACCCTGTTACTACTTCTTAATTAAACTACATATATGCAGAGATTTAATCCTGTTTAGAATCTAAACGGAATAATAAAATCTTCCTTTTTGAAATAGAGGTACAACGATTAGCAAAGAAGGAACTTGAGCTACGCATATAAGTACAAATGACACAATAATGCAGTATTTTTGCTGCTGCATTATTGTGTTATTTGTGCTTATATACGTTGCGTAAGTCCTTATTCTTTGCAGAACGGGTATTTTACTTATTTCTTAACACATATTTTGGAAATTTGCAATTTAGTTTTCCAATTCCTGAGAGATATCTTTGAAAATTAAAGAAGCCCCACTTTTGCTTTAGTTTTGCCATATTGTAATATCGGTATTTCATAAGTTCTTAATTTTTCTGTTTTAAATGTATTTTCGTGCTGAATGTAAGTGTAAAATATTGTTTTAAGTGTTCGTCTGCGAAGGAAACCGCACGTTGCATGTTGCATTTTTTGCGATGTCACTTCCTCCTTGAGAGAGACCGTTATGTAAGTAGATGTATTAGTTTTTATTTGATTCTTTTTTCGGCACGCCAGTTTGAAACGAGCGCCTTGGATAGAAGAATTTTCGAATGACGTGATGTTTGCTATGAATTCACGTTTGGTAGTGGTTTTGAAAGGACTCTATCTTGTTCGGGGAGATGGAACAAAGAAGGCAACCATGATGGACCTAGAGAAGGTCCTGTCTAAAATTTAAATAATGTAAAATTTAAACTACAAATTTAAATTTCCATCTCCTTATGTCTCCTTATGTGACCATCATATTTAGGAAGACTAACCGAGATGATTTGTAAGTAAAACTTTTTTTAAAAAAATTCTAAGGCAGAAATATATTTAGAAGAACTTGGCTCAATCCATAAGTATTATAACCTGCATCGGATATCATGCCCATCGATATAAATATAATGATCTGATTAATGATTTTTAGTTTGTCCTTTAATATATTGACTCTTTAATATATTTTTAACAGAATGTGAGATCTAAGCCAAGTATCTATGAGTAAATATCAAGAATGCTGGAAAATATGTTGTGTAATACATTTATGTGAATTAAGTAATGGAAAGAATATATTTTGAAAGATGGTTTGAATGTTAATATATTTTAACACATAAATTAAATAATTTTTAATATCATGATGGTAATTATTTTGTGTACATGTCTCTTTGCCATATTCGACACTTTTCAGCCATTGATAGGTCCTGGCGCCCATCACCAGAGAAGGCGAACCACTGGGTTAAATGAACTTATTTGAACCACTATTACGGATACTTTCAGTTATTACAGTATAATAAACTTTCACATATCGATTCATACGGCCTTTACAATTGCTGCCGATATCTCAAGTTTAGTACATGCTAATCGGAACTGTTTACATCTCCGTTTTACACATATATTCTATATTCGTCATATGTGCAATAGAATTGAATAGATTGTGTCACTTTTTCCTTTGTCCTATCTTGAAATATGTACATTTTTCATGCCATCACCTAACATTAACTCGTGGGTATTGCAAAAACTTCCGACTGGGAGCCAGAAGACTGCTTCGAAAATTGGCGAGTATGGTATGGACAGCCATATGATTGGCAGTCTTTATATAAGAATATGAAATTGCAAATGTAGATGAAATATGTAGACATACTATAGATGAAATGCAAACATTGATTATTTTAGAACATACCCATCAATAATTTCAGAAATTATATTTTTCAAGTGATATAAAAAATTATTTGTGAAATATTTTTTTAAAGACGCAGTTCTAATCAGTATGATGCCAACAGCATTTTCTAAGCAGTGTAATCAGTTACGTATAACGGAATTACACTCTACTGCCAGCATAGCTGGACGAGTTTTTAAAGTAGTAGCTTCAGCTAGTAAAAGAGTAGTAGTAGCTTTTATTGTATTGGAATTAATAGCTCGTGATAAATTGCACTGGAAGCAAGAAAACGTGCTATATGCTGCAATTTTCCAAACCTCTTTGGGAACCAACGACGTCATACACATCACACACGTGGCTTCTAATTTAAAAGTTGAGATCAGACTGCACCATTTTACAGTAACTGAGTTCAATGTCTAAAATCCAATGTGTTTATGTGTGTAGGTATATATGTTTATGTGTATATATGTGTATAGGTGAGCATGTGTGTTTGTACGCGCGCGTGTGTATGTGTATGTATGCAAGTCTATGGATGTGATATCTCACGAACGAATGGAGTGTTTCGAATGGCATTTTATACGATTATCACAATATGGGAATACTGAAACCGTAATTATTTTAAACGTGATGGTCCCCTAGAACATTGAAAAATACAGTTATTGGCTATCCCGGGATAAAGAACTAAAAACCCAAAATCAATCCTTGGTGCTGGTTACTGTGCGGTGAGTGCTACTTGCGACTGTAGGCTTTGATAACATCAAAAATTGAAATTTAAACGTAATAAATAAACATTGTAGAAAAATAAATATACGCTATAAGGATTATGACAACAAAATTGAAAAATCACTTTTACAATTGCCCGCATTTATATTATGAGTAATATGACACAATTCCATACTTGAGGCTGAACAATGACTTCGAATGTTTTAGAAAGTAAAGTGGAGCCACTACACTTCATATTTTTATTACTGAATGTCTCTCTTCGGGACGTGTTATTATTCGTACTTCCTTTCTCTCTATGAAACGAAAATAGCCATTCTTCCTAATAAAACTTCCAAACGTAAATCTCTGGATTTATGAGCAAAGTAAACGAAGGGGAAATATAAATTTATTTGGACGAGTCGCATTTAAATTTTTATCGTCTGCTGCTGACTAAACTCATTCCATATCTACAAATGAAGTCATATTTATGCATTATTTTCGTTTTGCCTCTGGCTTGTCTTTGGAAGAAGTGCTCGGTAAGATGACAAAAGCCCTTGAATCATAAAGAACTATTTTTAGTAGATTTCTTTTAAGTAGATTCAGATTTATATATAAATCCACTTCCACTCTTTTGTGTGCAGAGTTATTTTCAGTTAGGACCGAATAAAAGTTATTTTGCACTTTCAAATTAAATTTGATGAATTATTTTTTTTTTCCGATTTTATTTTCATAAAAATTTGAATGAATTTTTATTTATGTTTAATCAAACTATCTATAAAATACCAATGTGCGTTTTATTTTCATTTTTACTTTTCTAACGAAACGTATAGGTAAAGTATTGAAATTGAATCGGAAAATTTGAAATGGGGTTTTTGAAGGATCAGTACGTTTACTGTGCATGTTTGTCTATCTGTGTTTATCGTATGTCTGTGTCTGTTCGTCTGTTCAATATATATAGCTAATCGAGTTAAAAAATTATTCACTGAAATTTCCTTCAACTTGTCATCTAAGTACCTTATACTTAGCTGGTAATCATGACATTCTGGCTGACATTCTAGTACTGATTAGATTTTGGTATGCTTTGGGAAAAAAATAACCGGCCTTCTATTTTGAAATTGCCCCCCCCCAAAAAAAAAAATCATCAAACCTTATTATAAACCTTAAACTAAAAAATCATAAATCTTAGACTAAACCGTTCTCGAGATATTTACATTATTTAGAATGTTTGACATGCACCATTTAGAAATTCTCCAAGCGGCCATATAAAAGTCAAAATTTAAACAAAACAATGCATTTGATTGTAATTTCAAAAAAAGTTAATGCATTATTTTGTGCAATAAAGTTTAATTAAATGAATTAAGGACGAAGCAATGGCAAAATTAGTTTAAAACTTTAAGGTAAATTATGCTCTTTCCTCGGATTGCCTCCCGGCCTTCAGCCCTCAGCTGAAATTCGGACGGGGAAACGCGGGGGTTTTTCGAGGCGGCCCCCCCTCCTCGCCGAAATTCGACCCGGGCTCCTCATCAGGTAGGGGAGTGTGCGGCAGCAAAGACATCTGATCAGAAAGATGCTTAGAATCTGTACCCGAATTATAAGAACGGAGCCGAAGCTGACTTTTTCTCTATGATTATAATGTCGGTCTTGTATGCACTAGGTCCCGAGTTCGGTCCTGGCAACATCATCCGCCAAAATCCTTTAATGTGATCGCGGAAAACTCAATTTCTAAAATCATCATTCTAAAATTTCAAATAATTCATATTTCAATCCTACGAATTAAATATTATTTACCTGGCTTTCGTTTCGTGCATAAATATATCTAGACATAGGACTTCATGGCGATACATGCAATTATTCTTCACTTATTATATCCACACCTTACATATTTATACGCATACCTGAAATATTCGAACTGTGCTCTAGAGGTCTTAAAGTGTGCTCAATCGTTAAAATCTCGAATTCGAATTTCCGGATAAACAATACATTTTAAATAAAATGGTAGAGTAATACCTCTTTACAATATGTGTTTAGCATTGTATTACAAAAAACATTTCATTTTTAGTACAGTGGTATGAGGAAGCAAATGAAAAAGAAAGTGATGCATCAAATAATAATAAAACAAAATGCTATGTACCTTCGGGCCACAATTGTAGTGGCTTTATAAATCTGAATTTACTAAGAGATCGGTATTTTTTTCATGATTAAGGGCTTTTGTCGTTCTTTTCTGAACTTTTTTTTTTCAAAGACAATGCCATCGGCAAAATCAAATTAATGCATAAATATGACTTTGTAGAAATGGAATAAGTTTAGGAAGAAGACGATAAAAATTTAAATGCACTTCCTCCAAATAAATTTGTATTTCCCCTTCGTTTGTTTTTTCTATAAATCTTAAGATTTGCGTTTCGGAGTGTTGTGAAGTCAAGAATAACGATTTTCATTCGATTGGGAGAATGAAAGTAGGAATAATGGCATTTCTTTTACAGAAATATTTAATAGTAAAAAATATGAGAGAAATGTATTTGTGTTTAATAAGTTTTCAAAGATTTTTCGCACACTGGGGTTGCGATTTTCTGAACTTACAAAAAGGCAGTAACTTTTTTTGCGCACTTTTAGATGCAATTACAATACTACAGTGGATTCTCGTGTTAACGAACTCCACGGGACAGCTCTAAAAATTTAGTTGAAAGGTGATTTTTGTTATAACGGAATTATTAATTTTATATTACATAAAATATTTACGCAAAGTATTTCTAGGCCTTCACCATATATTATTTTAATGGATGAATAGTTAAGTTAATATAGAAAATTTTAGAGGAAGAAAATTCGAAAATAAAAATTACACTATAAAATTAATGAATAACCTTTAATTTTATAGTGTATTTTTAAATGAACTGCTTCATTACTGCATTCGTTAACATTACTGCAAAAAATACTTAATGTTTGTTTGCGTAAGGGAATACATAGCTGAAAATGACATAAATATGAATATGAGAAAATATATCGACTAGAGCAATCTTTTGAGAAGATACAAAATTGCTCATTTTTTGGAAACAGGAAAGGGCTTCCAAAGCAGCAACCAACCTTTGGTTAGTCGGCAACAACAACATATACATCACTGCTTTCGTTGCTTTGTTTAATTCATGTGTCCTCTATTTGCTGCATGATATTCTCATCAGTCCTTGAATAGCATGTCTGAATATTGTCCTCTACAGATATGAAAATTTCCAAGTCCACCTGACTAATGTCGGTATTTTTCTCAACATTCCTCAGTGCCTTTAGCTTGCAGAATTCAACCAACTCTGAATTTTTAAGATTATTATCTTCAGTCTTAGTTAATTGGGCATATTTTCAACAATTAGCAATTGTGTTCTAACAAAGGTTTTAATAAGAACCAGAAACAATTTTTGTAACTTCTTTGAGAATTTAATTTTGTGTCTCATTGTTCTCCAAGTCGTAAAGATGATTTTTTTTAAAGATTTTTCTGTAAGGACGTTTTACTGCCCGGGTGATGTTATCCTCAGATCCCAGAGATTGTAGAGTAGATGTGCAATTCGGAACAAAGTACTGAGCATATATACAGTTTAAATTAAATGAACTAAACCAGAAATATGTAAAGATGGGGAAAATTCGGTTTAAATGGCACTTGTTCCCTCAATGTTGTTCCCAATAAAAAATACAACATTGCATTGTATGTGGATTTGCTAACATGCAACTCTTGAATTGTATTTGAAGTGTGTTTTAATTTTGTGTTATTGAAAAAAAATGAGTTCCAGGAAATTTTTCTGTTTGGCACAATATTCAATATAGTTTACTTCATGAGGAATTTCAGCAACATATATAGGCACAAATAAGGAGATCCAACGTATCCTCGAAACAGCTGTATGCTACATTATTGTATCATTTGTACTTACATGCGTTGGCCAAGTTCCTTATCCTTTGCACAAAGTGTATTTTACTTCGTTAAATCGAGAATTTCAATACATTGTCTGTTAGAAAAAAAAATATTGGTCTATATTTCGTAATAACGGGTTTTTGTTGTAACGGTATTCGTTGTAACAATTATCTACTGTATAACTATTTTTTTGAGGGCCTGATATAGTTTTTAAGTTTATGAATCCGAAAAATCCTTAATCAAATATGTTAATCACCTACTTGATTTAACAAAACCTATTTGTTTTCAGAATATTTGTTTTAATGTTTATTCCCTCCCTTATCCTTTGCACAAAGTTGTATTTTACTTTGATAAATCGGGAATTTCAATACATTATTTGACGTATCCTTAGACCCTGTATGATTTGGTGTTAAGCCACTGTACACTGATGCCAACATTGACCCCTCTTTCCCCCGAAAAGTGGTGTTCTTTGAACAGCTGAAATAATAAAATCGGTTTTACTGATAGTTAACTGCTCTATTGTAAGCATCTATGTAAAAAAAAATAAATAACTATATACTGGTAGAAGTTTCCTCAAAAGGGTGCTCTAAAATCTATTGAGCTCTCTTGCAGACACCAACATCTATAGTCCTGTTATACGGTCATTATATCGCCGATACCAGAATAACAATAGTAAACGTATGTGTCGCAATTTCATCAACCCATGTAGAGACCCAAAGTCTATCATAATAGGCAGCCAGCATAATATTTCAAGAACACCGGACTCAAGCAACATCTATCTTCGGTTATCGCTATATCTACTATTCTGTAAGCACTAAAAGACCCGAAATCAGATGTTGGTATCTGCAGTAGGAATGTGGCACTGCATCAATACAAAAATGTATTCTTCATTTTCTTCCTTTTGTAATATATTTAGCTTTTAAAGTTGTGATTTTAAAGGTGCGGTATATTGTTCAGCAAACAGTTAAGTGTGTTTTTATTTACTCAATCAACTTTTTGAAAATGCTCATTAAAGAATAGTCCTAATTTGGATTTCTTTTATGGGTTTATTTCAAAACGAATTTACAAAATATGCTCGTTCGGTTAATGCAGAAAGAATCTTGAATATATTTAATATTTTAATACCGTCTTCTTAAAGCAGATTACAATTTCCAACGTAATCAAGCATTTTTTATGAGATTAAGAAATGAAGTCACTAGATGAATTCTAAGAAATCATCATTAGAAGAATTCACCATTAGAATACATCTAATCATTAAGAATACATCATTACGGTAAAAAAAAATCTACATAAGTTTAAGAAATCCCATAAATATGAATTTGTTTAGAGTTAGAAGTATGCAGCATATCATATAAACTCAAATGTTATTAAGTTTGCCTTAAGTTTTTTATAAAAACTGATCACTTATATATTGCCCAAATCTAGATCATTGCGTTTCTTTATCTATCGATATTCTTTCAATATTTAGTTTATATATTATATTTATCTTCAGTCCGTAAAAAATTGTTAGAGAATAATGTCAAATGTAATTGCTTTTAAGATAACATAAGTGGTGCAATTAAACGATAAAATAAAGAACCCAGAAAGTAATATTTTTGATGTAGAAAAATATCTATGTGTTACATACATATATTTTATTTATTCCTTTCATTACTTTTTTTACAATGTATATAGTGTAAGTAAAGAGAAAGTACGGTATTGGAATAAAAATATGACTCGCTCTTTTTAAAGAGTTTATACATTTAGAGCATCCGTGAATACAAAATGAACTATTTTCAGCAATTTATTATGTCTGTCTGTGGAGACAATAGCGGTCAATCAATCGAGCAAATCGGATGATATATATTACAATTTTTTCAATCGATGAGAGCCAGAGATCTATTAATTTTCGGGTCAATCGGAACATGGAAAGATACATAATTTTTTAAACCTTTTTTCAAAAAAGTTATAAAACAAGGATAATTATGCTAGAAAATGTTACTGACTAGCTAATCCATATGTAATTTCAAATTTAAAAGCGAACTTCATTATTTATAGAAGACTAACGTATATGCCTTTCCCGAAATATTACTCATTTTTCATCTAAAGTAGAAAAAACATCATAAAAAAATACTCACAGTAATCAATTGCGTGAACTCTTTTGCAAATACTTTGTAAGTCTTAAGAAAGCTATTAGTTTTGTTGTTGTCTATTAACACTAGATGTACAGGGATTTCGCTATACCTATAATTACCATTAGTTATACCAATAATTTAACCGTAAACTTTAAATTTATTTTCTAAATAAAACAAAAATATTTAAAACTTGACATATACATATTTAAATAACATACACAAACATTTAAAGGTGTAAAGATGAAAAAAAAATACTGTTTTCATCATCTTTACAGTCTACGAAAATGTCCAATTTTCATTTTCTCCCTATACAAGGACCACACACTTCTTTTTTTACTCGTGTCACAGAAGTTAGTGGTTTTGTTCCCTTGAAATTATTAACTTGGCATTTTTCCTCATACGCACTTCATTATCTTCTGAAATGGTTCTCAGTGGTACTCCAACCATTTGCTTAGTACTCCCAGTGATGTGATACTTTTTGAGATCTTCTGTGACATTCTAAAAGTAATTACGGTGACTTGTTTTGATTGAAGTAGTTTTTCTTATATAATCCAATAATTTATACTAGTGAGATCTGAAATGTTAATGAGCACTTCACGGATATATCTAGCGATTTAGTGCATCTACGCCGAACTTTGTGGAATTATAAAATATAACTACATCTGGATTCTTTTTCTCATTCAGGGCTACTCCAATTGTCGAAAATTAGTTAGAGTAGTAGCATATTCTTATTTCTTTTTATTCTGATATAATAGAGAAAATGTTGCCAGCTTTCATCACACTTGTTGAATAGAGATTATTCTGAGTTTTCTTCTCAGACGAAAATATTTCTTTTCCCTCACAATTTATAGTTTCTGCAAAACTTGCCCCTTTATTTTTCAATCCTGTTACAAGTTTCACAAAATTTATCCGTTGTAATATATTTTCCAATATTATAAAACGGTTTTACCAAACGTCATACGGATTGTTCTATGATAGTATTTTATATATATTGTGTTTCAGCTTTTGTCTAAGAAAAACCATTTAGAAGGTATTTAGAATCCACATCAGCAGCAATCCAAAATTAAAGTCTAATTATTCTAATTTATTTGACATTGGCATGTATTACGTAATCCGACACTTTGAATTTGTAGTAAATAACAGTTCAGCAATAGTAATTTTCTCTTCTGGTGCTGTGGTATATAAAGAAATCCCTCAATAAAGTTCCGCACATCAGATGTCAATGAGAATTTGCCGCATTGTAGTCTCATATTCAAATAGAATGCCTTTTTGCTCCAAATACTCCTATTGTATACAGCAACGCTATGCAAATGCATCTAACTTATCAAGTGGTAAGCTCCAAGTTTCATTTTTGAGCTGATGTCTAGATTGCATTTCTTTACTTTCTCTGATGTGGCGTTTTATTTTTTACTTGAAAAAAAGTGTATATGCACTGATAGGATTTTCATCCGTGACATTTCTATTTGCATGTAGTGTTGGACCTATAGTTTCAAGTAGAATGGTATGGTTTATCCGTCTTTTAAAAGTAATAACAGGTGAATCCATCATTTTTCATATGGTTTCATCCACAGCTAACTCTTTGCCAGATTGTAAACCAGCTAAAGCTTCTTTCCGTAATTGTAGTGTTCCACTTCCTTGTCTTAAATACTTGTATATTTTCCATCTTCGACTTTTCTTGATATTTGAACCCGCCTCCCAATCTCACCATCCTTTTCACAGGAGTCATTAGAATCGCCTCCATTCATTCGTATTCACTACAGACAATGGAAATATATTAATCTTCTGAAGAATTTATTCACTTATGTGTGGATTTATACAATAATTTATCTGTTCGTTATGCTCAGTATTTGAAGCGTAATTCTCATCAGAAATTTAAGAATTACTGTTGGACTAAGGTCTCTTCGGCGCGGCATTCCAAAGCATCGGCACAAATACAGCCCTCAAATTCAAGTGATTGAAAAAATGCTTTAAGTTACCAAACGAACAAATAACATATCAAACCAATCAGCTATGCAAAAAATATGATAGCATGAGCAAGGCACGTTAAAGGTATACAGCTGGAAGGCAGATATTTTTACTTCCATTACACCTCTCTTCCAATTCAAGATAGGAAATGAAGGTCAAGTGCTTTATTTGAAGATTTTGTTTTGAGATTAAATGTAAATACAGAAAAAATAAGCTAAATTTTGTTGCAAAAGCATAACATATTCAAAACTAACATATTGAGAGGTCTTGATAATTCTAGGTACACACAGTTATTGTTATAAAAATTATTAGGTTTGAACGACATTTTGTGTGCATCAGGTTTACACTTATTTAGGAAAACTCAAAATATATAAAACTAATAAATAAAAAAATTAAAATAAATTAATAAATATAGATATAAGAAAAGCAAACCCAATAGCGGCTAAAATAACCGCGTCGGTAATTTTTGTGTTATTACTGAAATGAGTTTATTTGTAGCGAAAATCATTATTGGACACATATGATTTTTTCATTAAATTTATGAATGCTCAAAGAAATGTACAAAGTGCCCCACCTTAATATTTTCTCAAAAAAATTAGAAACATTATTTATTAAAATTATTCATTAAATTTTATTAAAATGTTCTAAAATTTTAAATATCTAATTTTTCTAACTATCTTTTCAAATTTATATTGAGAACGCTATGAAAATTAAACTTGTGGCAGTGTTTTTTTCGTTTTATGTTCCGTCTGGTCATTTAGAACATGTACTAGTTAAATATCCGTACGAAAATCTAATGGTTTTTCTATATTTGTAAATATATGGGTTAACATTAAATTATGCTCTATCTTGAAATGTGGGGTTAATTAGTTTTTCTCACCCCGGTTAAAGAAAATCGAACGTTGCTGTCAGTACTTTTAATGAATGAGAGAGCAACATTATCTAATGCTTGAAACAGGAACGTTGTGACTATTTTGCGTACAATTCTATTATCATGCAGTTTCCGTTTCAAACGAGATCGCATTCCAATGGATAAAAAAGTTTAGTTTGAAAAAAAATATGAAAATAAATGAGTGTTGCGACCAGCTAAAAGATGGAGCTTCTGCACTAAGAAAATTGACTTACGTGAACAGCCATCGCTATTTTCGTCTGTCATTCTGTGCAGCCCCCAGTAACCAGGCTCACACCGATCACACCGCGGTCCTCCTACTCCAGGCTTGCAGAAACACTGGTTTGTGGTGGGTTCACAAGTCAAGCCGTAGGACCCGAGACGATTACAGTTGCACACACCTAGGTATACGTGAAAAGAATAAACAGTTGGTATACATGAAATAGCATTGTTGCATGTTTTCAAATACGAAGATAAAAAAATTAACTTCTAGTATTTCCGGATATTTTTTAAAATTACCAAACAAACAGAAAAACACACGAGTAACGTCAGAGATGTATTTATTTTTTTTAATTCAAACTTTTAAATCTCGATTTGTGAAAATGTTTTTTTGCTAGTACCGAGCAGTAAACATTTTTTACTAGTGTCAAGAAGCAAAACTTTTTTACTATCGCCGAAAAACAAAACTAAGATAATCTAAGAATAATACTAGTTCGAAATCATTATTAATGTGAAAATTCGACGAGTACGAGTGCTAAATAAAAAAACAATTTTGTGCTAAAATGGCTTTGAATAGCAGGCTTTGAATAAACAAATTGTAGATTACAAAGAAGATTAATTAGATGCAAAAAATATGTTGAATGGATAATTCGAATGTGATTTTGGTTTATTCCGGTTAATTGTAAATAAATTATGTCTATACAAAGAAAATCAGATTAAATTTTTAGCCCAAAGTAAATTATAATTTTACTCACTTGGACATCCTGCATTGTTTGATCCCTGGGCAGAAGTTTTTCCATCTGGACAACAGCCGTATGTCGACTCAGAACACGTTTTGATCAGGATCACTGAAATTCATAATACGATTATTGAAAAACTTCTTATATTCTTTTGTTGAAATGTTTTGAATTTTTCGCTTTTTACAGCAGCTAAAATGTACAAATTTATGCAAATTGAAAACAGCTGTATATCTGTGGTTATCAGAATTACTTATTGTAAGTAAGCAAATCATTTAGCATTCAGAAAATACAATGTGCATTTTATAAGAACATTTTATATTATAACAACTGCAGTTTTTGTTAATCAAGATGTGATTTTAAAATTGTTATTTCATACATTAAAAAGCGTATGTAATAACTCGATTAATTTGTGTAAATTATCAAAATGTAAAATAACTATCAATATAAAGAGGGTTTGCAGATCGTCGCTAAGCATTTAAAATATGTATAAATTCTATTAGCATTCTATATCATTCCTTTTGCTCAATTTATTAAAATATATATTGAATTCTTTAATAAAAATTAAAAATGTAAGAATATATGTTGTCACTAAACAAAATTACCTTCATACACAACTCTGAAGAAGACAAGTACCGGGTTCCGTTTGTAAACCTATTTAAAAAAACATGCCAGACTTTTTCAATATATGCTAAAATGAAACTGCTAAAACCGTAGCAAAGAATATTCCCGTGCCATTTATTTTTATTCCATTGCAACAATCGGTTGAACTCAATCGAAAATATATGAACAGAAATCCCGTTGCCAAAATAAAGCGTATGACTTCAGAAATAGAAAATATCAATTTCCGTAATTTTACTTTATTATACGACTCTACATATATTGTCGTATATTTATTATATTTATCTTTCCATCAATTTAAGCTAATGTAGATCGAATAATTCAGTTTGAAATAGTCTACATAAACAACATATTCGAATAATAAACATGAAAACAATCTAATTTTGTTTCTAAATAGTGCGATATATATATATATATATATATATATATATATTCAAATAAAGATGAACATGCTAAGTTCAATTTTTTTCTACTAAATGAAGAAAATCAAAATATGGATGTGTAGAAAGTCAAAATATGGACGTGTAGAAAGTTAAAATATGGACGTGTGAGAAAGTCAAAATATGGACATCAAGAAAGTCAAAATATAGGCATCAAGAAAGTCAAAATATGGACTTATAGAAAGTCAAAATGTAGACGTCAAGAAAGTCAAAATATGGACGTGTAGAAAGCTAAAATATGGACGTGTGAGAAAGTCAAAATATGGACATCAGGAAAGTCAAAATATGGATGTGTAGAAAGTTAAAATATGAGCGTATAGAAAGTCAAAATATGGATGTTGAAGACCCAGACCGACCGGCTCGTCAGCAAGGACATGAGCAACCAAAATATGGATGTGTAGAAATTCAAAATGTGGACGTGTAGAAAGTCAAAATGTGGACGTCAAGAAAGTCAAAATATGGATGTGTAGAAAGTTAAAATATGGACGTGTGAGAAAGTCAAAATATGGACATCAAGAAAGTCAAAATATAGGCATCAAGAAAGTCAAAATATGGACTTATAGAAAGTCAAAATGTAGACGTCAAGAAAGTCAAAATATGGACGTGTAGAAAGCTAAAATATGGACGTGTGAGAAAGTCAAAATATGGACATCAAGAAAGTCAAAATATGGATGTGTAGAAAGTCAAAATATGGATGTGTAGAAAGTCAAAATGTGGACGTCAAGAAAGTCAAAATACGGACGTGTGGAAAGTCAAAATATAGACGTCAAGAAAGTTAAAATATGGCGTTAAAAAGTCAAAATATGGACGTTAAGAAAGTCAAAATATGGATGTGTAGAAAATCAAAATATGGAAGTCAAGAAAGTCAAAAAATGGACGTGTAGAAAGTCAAAATATGAACGTCAAGAAAGTCAAAATATGAACGTCAAGAAAGTCAAAATATGAACGTGTAGAAAGTCAAAATATGGACTCGCGCGCAAACATGGCTTATTCCAAGGAAAGAATAATGACTTCACAAAGCTTAGGTTATGGTACCTCGATCATTGCCGTTAACAGATATATATCAGATAAAGCCAACAAAAGAGCATTATATATTGCAGTGCAAGTAGAAGTTACCTTCTCTGCAGCATTTAGCACATTATATATTGCAGTGCAAGTAGAAGTTACCTTCTCTGCAGCATTTAGCAAAAGATGTCGACTTATGGCAGTAACTCCCAGGAGGACATAACTTGGAACCCATCTCGTCCCCACAGTAATAATCCTTGTTGGTGAGGGGATCCATGAGGGGAACTTCACCATCACATGGCACCTCACGAAACTCTGGGGAAATAGAAAGGCTTGTTAAAAAATATGCTGTATGAGCCTCCTCTCACATTTCTAATAAATTCATATGTTAATGCTTATTTGTATTAATCTCTATTCGAATAAAATATCTGATATGTACAGAAAATAGATCTGCAGATTCAATTCAATATTTAGTTTTTTCATCTATAATGCATTCATTTAAAATGTGTCACTAAAATAACACATCAGTGGGTTACATTAAATCGTCACATGTTTCTGATTTTGGTATAGTTTAATGGTATTAATATGCCAAATTAAACAAGAAATTTATGACGAAGCCTTAAATTGTGTGCTTTGTTTATGACGGAACTATTAAGCATTTTTATTCTCTTTTGCATACTTATTTTGTGCAGCATTTTGTGCGAATTTCGGAAAAACCTACAAAATTTTTCCGCTACACACAAAATTTCATACTGCTTTCTCCCTTGATGATGAGACAAATAGACAGTCATATTTTCAATTTTATTAATTTAGATTGTTTGACAGCCAGTAGATGTATATGTATGTATGCACTGACTAAACATTTTTAAAGTTAACCCCATGTCATCATGTTTTGTCCTTAGCGATTAGAATTTTGAGTTTGCTTTTATGATTGAATTTGAGCTGTCCCTCTTTAACATCAGATTTCGGAACCCGATCAAGGTTGTATCTTAAAAAATAAAATCGTCTGAGCTAAAGTATCAAACTTTACATGAAATTTGGTACGCTTATTTGTGCCGGTAGCAAAACCATGATTAATTGCCAAAACCATCGTCTATAAGAAAGGTTTGATTGTTTCCCCACAATATCTAAATATGTTAAGGATAATATCATATTATTAGTATTATACTTTTAATGACGACGTTGTGATCTATAACGCATAGGCTAGGTCATAGATTATCGCCATATTCGGTTAACGGTAAAAGTACTCTAACGTAATGACTTAACATACATATGTATACTAACTTGATACTAACGAGCCCTATTTCGAGTGACCCACAGGTCGGCAAACAAAGATTTTAATCACATTTATTTTCCCAAAAGATTACGTGGTATGACTGTAATTGCTTCTGCAAATTTCACGTCAGCGACAATAAAGGGAGCTCCAAATTTGCTGTTAAAAACCGCATTGCAGATTTATCTTTCTGAATTATAAGAAACGTTTATATCACGTTGTTGACCAAAACGAAAATAATAATTTGACACATACATTTATCTAAGTCGCAATCGCCTAAGCGAACATATTGATTATTATAATAAAATGTCAATGAACTAAATCTCAGAAATTCTTTGTAATGATAAAGTTATTAGGATAGTAGAATAAAGTATGTTGGAATAATACCGATATCTGGAATTAATTTTTGACATCGTGGTTTGAGATGATGAACTTGCTTTTCACCCTTAAGGAATTTTTTCCGAAATTATTCAATAAAATTTTATAGAAATCTGCATATCATGTTAATAATTGTCAGTTTACTAATGTAAATGGCAGAGATTTTCGTTGCTGCTGACGTCAATTTTATCCAGACTAAGAAGTTTTGTCATATATATGCAGTTATTATTATTTCTGTATATTAAAAAGTAAGATTAAGTTATATATTATTGTAATTTTCACATCGCAATAAGGTAATATTGAGTATAAAGTTTTTCGAGTTTTCTAGATATTCTACTTCAATATTTTCGTAAGTGAATGCGATTATGATATACGGATTTCACAAATCTTGGATAATGGAATACCTCGCTTACTGATTTATCATACTTCCGCATAAAAAAATTTTGCGATTTTACAACATTATAACATTATTTATGATATACGTTCATACGTGACAAAACGAATATTTCATTGAATCGTTTCAACTGTATTAGACATTTCTAAGCGGATACTACTACAATGCTTTTTGTTTCAATTAATGATTACACCAGCTTGAAAGCACACTAGTAGTAAAAAAAATATACAAGTATAAAACATTTGACATTCACAACTGAACACGTAATTAAAAATCACATGATATTAAAAATAAATTACAATGCGTTCTGGAAACTGCATGAAATTCGACTAAAACTGATTTGAGATATATCACCGCCTTCAGCCGGATTTGCTTTAATTTAGCATTGGAAGATATCATGTAATAGAATGGTTTTCAAAACATAATGCAGAAATAACTATTATATGAAAAACAAAATAATCATTGTCATGACATAACAAATACCTCCTCACCTTCGCACATCTCGATGTGCACAGGCATGACGCTCTTTTGTTGCCTACAAGATTCTTCTTTCAGCTTGCATTCGTTGTCGTGCAGTCTTCCGTCTGATCCGCAAACAGGATCGAATACAACTGGACACTGGAAGGCGCACGCACAGTAAGGCAGTCCTTCAGAGTCGTACTCGCAAACTCCGCCGTATCTGCATGTCCGCTCATGGCAATCAGCTTCCAGGCCGGATCCTTCGTCTAAAAGGAACCAGTAAAGGGGATTACAAATAGCACTATCAAGAAAAATAAATTACAAAATAGTAAAGACTATAAATATAAGAGATACACGTCTTCCTTAATAAATTATTAAATTAAAGATAACCAACATAGGTTTAATAAGTCATTTAATAAAACTCCTTTCCTCGACATATATAAATTTACAGAGCCAAAGCGCTTTCGTGTATCACCATGTCCTTCATCAGTGGCATTTCACTACTGAGGAAGGGCATGGTGATGCCCGAAAGTACTTTGGCTTTGTAAATTTATGTATGTCGAGGCATGGAGATTCAATAAATGACTTAACCCTATGTTGGTTGTTTTTAATTTAATAGTTTAGTAAAGAGTGATTTTTGAAAAAGCCACGACAGCGTGAGAGATGCAGATTTAAAATGACTTCGAAAAAGTCAACAGAAAAAGCATACTGTTCTTCCACGAAAGGCGCGCTTAACTTCAACGGGCGAATTCAAACGCGAAACAGCAAAGCAACTATCTATTAAAACGCCGACTAGGCATCAGAAATTCGAATTTCTGATCTATAGAGCTGGCATTATGTTAGTTGTCGGAAGTGAAACTGGATTTCGGCGTAAAAGTCACATACTATAAAAAATTAAATGTTAGATTTTTAAACGAGGTCAAAATTATTGGTTCCAT
This sequence comes from Amaurobius ferox, assembly GCA_951213105.1. NCBI lineage: Eukaryota > Metazoa > Arthropoda > Arachnida > Araneae > Amaurobiidae > Amaurobius > Amaurobius ferox. The sequence continues at coordinate 14,839,973 of OX578140.1, forward strand.
ATGATCTTTTTGATAACAAAAGGCTGAATTATTCACCGCAATTTTAGCAATACATAAATGCACCAAGAAGACATAACTGCCCGACTGTTAGTACTCTTCGATATTTAAATATATATATAAATAAAGGTATGACAAAAATAATTTCTAATGAACACATCCCCGAACAAGTCATTATAAAGACAGTCATTGATTGAAATCCAAATTAAACTACATCGGTGAGGGATGGTATCATCCTAGTGAATATGACATTTTATTGATTTTAATTAATGCACGTTTATTTTAAAACCTTTTAACTCTTTTTTATTAAATTTTAATTGTGATTTAATTTTTAACTCAAAATTTTATATTCACTTTTTGCCCTTTTTTCAAATACACCTAAAGGCAGTTGCCGCAGTCAACTAGTCGTATTCCAAATCCCTTTCTCCCGGTAGATTAAGATCTGAAGTGTAAGTGTCTACAGCTGCAAGTTCACGAGGGTGGTCACAAGTTACTTCGCCCCCCTCTAAAAAAACACGTGCAAGGATTATACATGCTTGAATCCATAACGGTCAAAATTTCTTCGCAGGAATTCTACCCCATTCACGATAACATGGACATTTATCTGACGAAGTCAATTATTGCTGTCAAAAATAATGTGCAAAGGTTACTCCTACTACTGCACAGCTGGGATAGAAGTTGCATCGGTTTCAGATCGATCTACGTTGCTCAAAGGGGGTAATTAATATCGTAACCTTTATTTTATCATGACCAAGGCTATGACCTATAAGAGCTACTTTAAAAACAATCATAGCTAATCACGTATAGTTCCCTAGACAGCGCTTGTTTAGCGCGTACGTCAGTTAGAGGAGAGGAAATGTAGGCAGCATATCTTTTTTTCTGCAAATGTGGTCCGGTCTTGTGTCAACCACTCTGGACCTTTTCTTCAGACATGATGGTGAAAAGTTTTGGTTTCGCAGAGACCTCTCTGTGCTGGTCAAACGATTGAGTGTCTGATATTCCGGACATGAGTCCGTTGCGATCGAGCCATATTTTAGGCTTAATGAGTCGGAGACGCTCGGCCTAGTGCCTGGTCCATAGAGGTCCATTTATTCTTAAATCACTAATTCATAGCTGATGACGAATATATATGATGCACAAACGCTCACGAAGAGCTACTTCGGCCCATGATTGATATACTTTTCCTTATGAATGAGTTAAAACCAACGAGTGCAGCCATCACAATGAAGGAAGGAGGCGGATATAAACTATTCCCACATTCAAGAGAAAGAATTTTATAATTTCTGAACTATGTGCGAGACCCAACCAAGTCCATACCTTGACAACAAGTGCCTCATTTATATAAGGGTAATGCATATTTTACTCCATTTATTCATCTAATTTACTTAAGACAAAGTGTCTTAAGTAAATTAGATAAACAATTCAATGGATAAATGTCTTTTTAAACATAGACCTTGTGACTCCAATCACCAATTATTGACTTAAAATTATAATGAATGATGGCGCTCTAACAAGAGCTTATATGGAATTTATTGCAATTAAGTAAACAATTTTAAAATATCGCCCCCGACAGACATTGGAAGAATATATATATATATATATATATATATATATATATATATATATATATATATATATAGATGTTAATTCTCAATACGAAATTTAAAGATTATTTTGTCTTTTATTAAGTCAATATGACTGATGAATATAATGATTTTCCATAATATATATATATATATATGTGTGTGTGTGTGTGTGTGTGTATGTGTGTAAATGAAAGTTTAATTTGAATCCATATATGCCTTTTGATTACCTCTAACCTTTTGGAATTAATTAATTGTAATTATGCTTTATTTCAGCTAATTTGGAGTCTAAACTTGCCTTTTCAAAAGCTAACCACTTGATAATTTATTCAGAGTATTAGACCAAGTAAAATTATTCTTGATGAAGGTATTTATATTAATTAATGATGAGCAGTCCAACATGGTCTATGTACTTAATTTTCATGCATTTGAAGTTGAACGGCCAATAGATATATATGGACATAATGGCTCAATTGACAACAGGTAATAACCTAAACCCACGCAGAAAGGTAGAAAACTAAGGAAAAAACACTAATATAATGTATTGAGTAGGTTGAAAAGAAAATAATGTATAGATTGGTGGGAGCTGTCAGGGAATTTTGTATGTATAAAATCTGTTATTGAACGATATAGTTTTACACTGGCATGTGTGTGAAATAGAACAAACCAAACAGTCTATTAAAATTATGCTGTGGTGACTTTAATGGTTCATTCGCAGAAGCTGGTGTTTAATATGGTGTTGTAAAAATGAGTTGTACCGTATGAAATTGTACTTAAGCAGTCAACGTAATATACTTACTATAACAACCGTATTAGTTTACAAACATAAGTATGACAGAAACCTGCTGCGAATATAATACGCCTAGACAGGGGGCAACGTAAGCATTCACGTCAGTATAAATTCGAATTTCATAAATTTATTGAATACATGAGACGTTAGAATTTCACGTATCTAAAATGCCATGTATTCTCATACTTTGATATGCACTCATATAAATCTACAAATATTGTTCAAGTGGAAATGCAAGTTAAATGCGTTATAGTACTCACTCTTACTTTAAAAGAGACACAACTTAAAGCATTTTACGAGCGCTGTCATTTTGATCTTAAGCACAATCTTAAGCACTATGCTTAAGATTGTCAAACGTTGCCCTATACAACAGCAAAAATGTAGTTTTCAACACTTTACAACACACTTTTTAACACTTTAAAAATGTAGTTTTTAACACTTTACTTTGAAAAGTGTTTATGACTTTGTTCGTTCTATCTGTCGGTTTGTCTGTCCGGTAGCACGATAACTGCCGTAAAAATGACTTTATACAAATGAAATTTTAGTATATTGTTCAGACGGTGGGACCTATGGGAATATAAATGAAGAATATCACTCAATTAGTTTTGGACTAAATCCGGGTTGAAAAAATGAAATTTATGGAACCCTATGGGACCTAATTTTTCAAACATTTTTTAGGCGGATTTAAAATTCACAAATTGCTTCGGAAGTTTTAGAAAAAAAATTCAAATTATTCCATAAAATATATCAAAAAAAATTTCAGCAAAATAAATATATTCAGTAGTTTTTTAGAAAAACATTAAAATATTAATTACACCCTTTATATGGAGATATCACGTGACCATTATATGAAGAGATCACGTGACCCACTTCAAAATGAAATATGGCATCCATTTTGTTTCAAAATCGTGATTTTTAAAGTTCTTTTTAATTCATATTAAGTGTTGTATCCGTCCTAAAACCGCTTTCTTTTTGCTTAAATTCTGTTTATCTACATACTGAAACAACGCAATTACAATATATTTGAGTTTAAATGATCATCCAACTTTGATTATTTCTACAACGAATCCAACTTTTCACTTATGGAAAATGTAAACAGCAAAATATGTAGAATGAATTGTATAAGAATTGCTACATTTCTTAAACGCAAAATTATTTAACTCATGGAGTCTGCAATATAGCTGATATGAATGAAATATTCATAGATTTTACAGAGAGAAGGAAGATTTATTCGATGAAGTTTTAAGCATAGAGTTTAATTACTTGTACCTCCATGGTCTTAAGTTTTTAAATAAAATAAATTATTATAGTATTGTGATGAATGAAATGAATTGAAAAATGTTTATGAATGAAATGCTGCTTTTATAGAGTGAGTCAGGCTTGTTATATTTCGATGACGTCATTTGAATAAATTTCATTTGTTTTCGATGAAGTTTTCAAATATAATAAATTATTGTAGTATTATGATAATTTTAAAAATATTACCGAGGAAAGTATCGCATTTTAGAGATAATTAAACCAGGCAATTTATTTTTCAATGCCGTCATTTGCATGAAGGTCTTTTTTTTTCGATGAAGTTTTAAGTTTTCAAATATTATAAATTAATGTAGTATTGTGATAATTTAAAAAATATTACTGAGGAATGTATCGCATTTTAGAGATCTTTAAATAAAATTGCATTGAAGTTGCAAAGTTTTCATAATCAATGATTTATACATGATTGATCTTTCTTGTTAATGTATGCACCAGATCTTCACCCGTGTCATTATGATTTGCAGAAAGTGATCAAATTCGATCTATATAAAACTGATAGAGTCATGACTTGAAAATATGTACCCTCTTGGGAACTAGCAACACGTCAACGGTGTCACCACTCAAAATAGAGATCTCATGCATTGTTCATACCACAATCCAAAATTGGGTACTTTTTGTGTAAAGACAATATTGTCACAGATCAAAATAGGGACGTTATTTTGTCTGTGGGGACTATGCAATTTAATTTTAAAAATATATAAAATAATTTATTTCTAATGCGGACAAAAATTAATAATCAGTAAACTTCATTATTGATAAGAAACTTTAAACAAATGACAACAATAATTTTCTTCAGACTCTAAACTATCTCTGTTTTGAAATTCTATTAGATTTGAAACAAGGATGCGAGGTGAATATTGCAGCAGTATGACAGCGAAACGTTTGATATAGAAGAGTATAAAACAGTTGATTAAAAAGTTTACCCTGAGTTTCTCCAACCTCATCGCATTCGCCATAGAAGAGCACGTTGAGTTCCTGGTCGTGACGACAAGCTGCACCTCGCATCTCGCACTCGTTACGATAGGTGGTGCCGTCATTGGCGCACACCACCTCGTCAGCTGGGGGGCAATCCGTGGGGCAGACGCATCTTCCTTCTTCACAGCGTGCTCCGTACTTGCAGTGCACTCCTTGGCACAAATCTTAAGCCAAAGAAAGCATCGCTTGGTAAAACATATTGCTAAGTACAAAGTGATCAAAAAGCAGCGGACATAAAAAAATAGTATATAATGTACCAATAAATTGAATTAGCGGAAGATTTTATAAGCTAAGTGGCACTATTTTGTCCTCAAAAATGTATCAGAAATATCATTTGCTTTTTTTAATTCGCCAGACGATCATTACAGACATTTTATCTATGAATTGAGAAACATGGCTTTTCTCAAAAGGAAATAATTTTAGCAATATATCTATGGCCATAAGAGAATGTTCTTGGAGAGTTTTAGAAGAGTTCACTGGAGAGTTTCAGGAAGGGTGGGACAGCCAAGTGGTTAGCGTGGGATTGCACTCCTGACGGCACGAGTTCGATTCCGGGCAGCGCCCAAACTGTCCGCGTGTTCACGCGGTGCACGGACACGTTAAATACGTTGGTATGAAAGACCTTCTGAGAGGATGTTGGTAAGGGAACAAGGTTACGGTTCCTGCGTATGTCTCCCCCCACTGGATACCGGTCTACATTGGTTGGCAATTCCCGCCGTCCAAACAGATGCCTTAAAACTTCGGGAAGGTTGGATGATCTGGATCGAAAAGGAGAAGGGTTTCAGAAAAATTCCTTGACGAGTTTCAGCAACGACTCTCTATTTCAGACGCTTTACTTGAGTTAAAATGGAAGGCTTGCCTGTTCTAGATTTGCCTGCAACAGATCCACTTCCTCGAAAAAGTTTTTACTAAACATATAATTGGCGAGTTGTTAGCAGTTTTAGATCATGGACATTTTTAATAAAATCATTCAATGCCACTATCATGAACACAGCTAGATAAATAATGCCTTGAAATAAAACATTATTTCATTCTGAAAACACGTCCTGTTCTTCGATTGATAAAACTTTTTTTAAATTTCATATTATAACTTTTTTTTTAAGAATCCTAGTGGGCACTTTGAAAATTTTCAATGGCTATTTTATTAAATCCTGTTTCGAATGGCCTTATTTTTTCATAGGGTCAAAAACCTTTGAGTTACTTTCCTTGTAAATAATTATTAAACATAAAAAATTTTAAGAAAATGTTACATTTTTTGTTTCATTTTTATAAAATGAGATGAAAGAAAGAAAAACTGTTTATGCATTTTCAAAATCCTTGAGCTACGGAATTGTAGATGATAACGTTTCACTTGCGCCAATCGTTATTGCCAAAATAAGAGAGTGCCACATACTAGCGAATGTGGATGAAGTAATAAATTCGGTGGCACATTGATTACATCATTGGTTTTAGTCTTATGCTGCGATACCTGCAGTCAGCGGTCACTTTTTTAGCAGGCATTTTTTCAGCAATCGCAGTAGTCCCCTAACAGCATTTTTTTTCACAGTGACGTAAGATTTACGTCATACTGTGACTTTGGGACGTCACAGGACGTCGCAGTACGTCTCGGCGATGTCACATTGAGGTCACAGCGAAGTCATTTTGGTCATTTTCATGGTCGTTTGTGACGTCGCATATTAACGTGTTTTGGACGTCACATTGTAATTGTCATTGTAATGTCGTCACATTGTTACGTATTAATTAAATTGTGGAAACGTCACAGAATATAGTCACAATGAAGTTATAAAGTTATTAATACGTAACGTCGCATAGAAGTCACAAATATGATGTCACATTGTATCCCAGGTGTCACGTGACTACAACGTCACTATCACACATGTGACGATCTTTGCTGTGAGGGTAAGTCCACTTCTGGCTGCCACTTCCTTTGGCAAGGTACAAGGCCATATGGAAACCGCGTAGCTGTCTCACAAAATAAACCGCTTCTGCTTTAAGTATGTAACGTATTTACAATAAAAAGAAAATCCTCAAAACGGAATATTCGCAAAAGATTATATCAAAAGGAAAAAGTTTAAGCTCATTCAATTGAAAAGTGTATAGCCATCACCGTATACTAAGTTATATCCATCAAAATTGATTGTACAAAATTGTGCAAGAAATCCAAATTTTGGCCGATAATTATCCGGTTTTTGAATATAGCTAAAAATATTTTTTCTTTCAAAGGTTTTGAGCACAAGTTAAGAAAATCTAATGTGGGCAGCACATGACTTTCTTTATATAATGCAATGAATTTACTACAGCAAAAAATAGGTCATTTTTATAGCAGATACTTATATTCTTTTCAAGATATTGAATTTTCGTCAATTACTTGTCAATTTGATTGATTTAGTTTCATTTTTAACCATTTGGCGAGATTCCTGTTAATTCGGCAACATTTCAAAAAGTCACCAAGTTGGCTACATTTCGCCAAATTCGTCGCCAAAATCTCGCCAAGCGTTATGGAAGGAGAAATAAGTTATTCTTATAGCAGATAAATGACTACTGGCATTCAAATACAAAAGTATTACTCAAAGTATCTTTTCTCGTGAATGGAACGAGTTAGATCCACAAGAATGATGTCACTCAATTTATCGCATGATATTACATATGAAACGTGAACACGTTTCTCAACAGTTAATATATTTTTTTTAATTTATGGGATTTTTTGATAAATTTATTTGAAAAATGTGCAATATCTCGAGAACGATTCATGATAGCGTTGTAAAATTCATGTCAATCGTTTTCTAAGGAAAAATTACATAAGAAATGTCCATTTGCGTAACTATATTAAATGTTTTGATTTTTTGATGATTTTTTCAAAATTTCACTCGAAAATTTAGGAGGTTATGAACATTCGATTGCGTTTAAAAACAATAGGTTTCCAGTATTCACGGATTGTGATTTTTGTACCAAATTTTATTCGAATAGCTCCATTCGTTAGTGAGATATCGTCTCCACACACGCACACACACACACACACAGACATCACCTCAAAAATGTTTGATTCGTGATCAGGGATGCTTGAAACGTACTCTCCCGTCGAAAACTCGAATTTGAATTTTCGACCCCGTCACAATACTTTCCTTATATATTATGTATATCATTTTCAAAAATCGTCGGCTTTCAAGACCAATAATTAGGGTTTTAATTTGATACGCATGTATGCATACATACATACATGCATACGTACATACTAGCATATATTCCAATATACTAATATGATCGTTTTCATAGAGTAAACCTAGTGATGAACTTTATGCAAGTGCTATCAAGTCAGTTTTGCTCAGACATATCGCCAGAAGTGTTATATCACTGATATATCTTCAAAAGTACAACTTTAATATGTGTATATAGTAAATAAAATTAAAAATCTAAATACAGCAGGATTCGGTAACAACAAGCATTTCTCAACCAATTTCCTTCACAATTTCCTCTTTAAGTACGAAATATAGCTAAATGAGAGCAAGCTATATGAGAGTTCTACTGTATTTATAACATTATTTAATCATCATATATAATGAAGAACAAATTATGGATTTCTTTTAACAAGTATGGAGTCAGTCCTTACCACAAGGACCCTTTGAGACAACCATCACGTATTGCGCTTTCTTGCATGCAGCAACCCGCATCTCGCATTCGTTGAGATATGTCACCTCGTCGGAACCACACACAAAGGATTCTACCTGAAAAATAATACAAATGGTGAAAAAAAAGTAATTGGCGTTTTTGCCAATACGCCACTTTCTCCACGTATTACTAAATTTCGATATTGGGGAGAAACAATAATAAAATTAAAGGTTTCTTTGCACTCAACAAATAGCACTGGTATACCTTTTGAAAAAGTTTTTCGGTATTTTAAAACTAATAGTAGATTAGTGGTAAAAATTTTGCCCTGCTATTGATTTACTTAAACTTTTTTAAAGTCTTTATTTCTTGGTATCTGCTACAGATAGATCTTAAATGATGACTGATATGGATTTAGCATCAAATTGTAAAGCAGGTTGGTGGATTCACTGAGGATTCACATTTCATTTTTTTCCACTTCCGATGAACTCAACTTCCACAAAATGTTATATATAAACAAAACATACATGTATTGTTCGATTGCATGTGATAAATGGAGTTGAAAATATCAATATCCATCATAATTTAGCGGACATTTTTTCTTTGATTATTTTCGTCTACTAATATATTCTTTATAAAAACATTTCTCTTCAATATTTAACTATAGTCTGTTTTTATTCCATTTTCCCCGGTATATTATTGGCACAAGAACACAAGTACTAAGTTGGAGATGAAGTCAGTTAGGTGTTGAAGAGCTAATATGGTCATTCGTGTGACATCATCTGTTAGAAAGATTTCTTAAGAAAACATTAAGAATAGTATTATCAATTAAAAATTATATATGATAAAAAAAACTGTTTACACTTCTAAAATTAATCTTTAGAAACAAAAATATGCCATTAAAAACAATATGAATTATACAAATATCATAATTCATGAAAAAAATATATAATCAGTTGGACTAAATTAGTGTTCCCAATTCAAATGAACATTCCAAATATCATGAAAATCACTTTATTTTTCGAGGCATGTCACACTTCCTATGGGTAATGAAAAATTCTAAATATCTCGAGAACTTCTTCTGATAATTTCTAAGCAATAATATGCATTTATTTCGTGAGAAAAGTACACAAATATGTGATAACAGTGTTCACTTTTACCCAATTGTAACTGACCTGATGAAAGTGAGCATTTTCATACGATATCTGGAGAATGGTTCGTAATAGAATTATATAAATTATGTCATTCAGTTTTACATTTAAAAATAACATTTAACTTAATGTTTGTTCTATATTTTAAAACTAATTTCTATGTTTTTCATATTCAGAAAGGCAAAATAATTTAATAATGAGGGCATTACCCGTTACTAATGTATCTAAAAGTTCAATTCGACTTACGTTTACTAAGTAAAATGATAATCATACCAAATGTCATTTGAATTGATTAATTTGAACGAGAAATATGGTGTCCATAATTGTAAGATAGACGCAGATATTTTTAAACATATTTGATTCGCATTCAAAGATGCCCAAAACGTGTAAATTCATTACATTTTCTATAAATCAAAAAGTATATATATTCTTTATAAACATTCCTTTTCGTGTAAATGGGCAAATTTGACTTTGATTGAATGGATCATTTTGAAAGCTTTTTTCGAAATAAAATGAAAACAAAACACTAATATCCCATGGCCACTGTAGGAAAGATTAATGTTAAATTGCGATGTGAACAAGTGCGAATTTTACGAGACTACAGCCAACCTGACGCAGGTCATAGCCGAACCAGTCAGTGATCACCTTTGATTCCTTTCCTAACACTACTGAACAATACCTGGTGTCATAGATTATGTCTTTCTCAAACTAATCTAACCTTCACCACAGTGACTAAACTTTGTAATTATATACATGGTGATTCAAAACGATGGGGCAAAACTTTTAAGTGGCGATAGAACACATCTAAACAAGCACTTTTCGTCAAACAATGCATGATCGTAACTCAAGCGGTTAAGCACTAGGGGTTAACAAGTACTGTTGCATGAAATGATGGAGCACAAGAATGACAGAGGAGATATGAAGAAAGGGAAGAAATTACAGAATACATTTTAAAGAACGATCTACAGAAACTGTTCAAAACAAGAAATTGAAGAAATTACAAACAAATTGTAATGAATAACTTACATTGACTGCTCAAAACAGCGACCGCCAACATGAATGCAGACCTCACCTGCGACATAGTGATCGTCGTACATTGCGAAAACAAGTCATGAATCGAAGGGGGCTATCGTAGATGAGGCTTTCATATGGACCCATAAAAAAGTCCAGACATGAGAGATCGGGTGATCGCTCCGGCCAAGTGATGGGACCATCCTGACTAATCCATCATCCTGGGAATGTTGCATCTAAGGCGTTTCGCACAGCCACGCTGAAATGGGGCGGCACTCCGTCGTGTTATAACGACACACGGATTTGGGCATTCCTGTTCGCAGCTCCGTACATATAATGCATGTCAGCCTTCTCCTGATTTATGAAACAATTCCTTCTGAAATTCACGGTAGAACTGACGACGAGTGCGACAACAGGCGCTTAATGCGCCCGTTGCACAGCGCCCTCTAGCACTTAACCGCGTACGTTACGACCATGCATTGTATGACGAAAAGTGCTTGTATAGGTGTGTTCTATCACCCCTTTAAGTTTTGTCCTATCGTTTTGAATCCCCCTGTATATCACGCCATTTGAGAGACTAAACAAATAATATACTACACATCTAATGTAGTTTTAACACATTCAAATCTCAAGACCATTCCTTATTTCCTATAAAATGCAATTTCATTCAGTGTAATTTGTGTTCAACTTACCTGTATGCAAGATTCTGGACATACGCACTTTCCATTCCCCCGGCCGTCGCTCTCGCACACTGCATAGTACTCGCACCTCTTGTTCTCGCAACCGGCTAAAATTAAAGATTCTGAGTAAAGTATGTGCAAATAACGAAGGAAAGTTCAGGATATTTATGTTTATTATGCAACATCCGAAACATGAAAAGCAAACAAACTATTGGTGGAGACATCTATGGGTGATTTCTGCAACGTTATTTAAAAGTTATTATGTCTCTATTGCACAGTTTTAACCGCTTTTCCTACGAGGTCACTTAATACCACTAATTTTGTCATATTTTTTTTTATAAATATAGTACTTTTTCAAACTATATCTTTGCAACATTCGAAAAATCATGTGTGTTTGAAGCTTGAATAATTTGATAACGTTCTGTGATTTGGCAGAAACTAATGCTAGCTATTGGAGCTGGAAGTAAAATTTTAGTTTTTGCTCTCGAAACTAATTTATTTTGGGGGGCAATATTTCTAAGTTAATACATTTAAAACTTTCGGTGTTTTCTTTAAGTTATCTTTCAAATTATGCTCTTCCTTTTGAAGCTTTACGAGTTTTACTTAAATTTCTGCCAGTCGTAGGGAATTGAATATGAATTATTTTCAAATGTGTTAAAATAGTTTTTGAAACTATCCAATGCTTCAGCTTATTTATTAAAAAAAACATTAAAACTTTAGACCATTTACACTCAGTGTGTTATTCCTCTCCGGGAAGTAAAGACAATGGTGTAGTGAAACCATCGTTAAACGCAAGTGCTTGATAAGATTCTGCATTTTTCAAACTTTGGAAACATTTCTTTTATTTATAGTTAATAAGTAACGGATATTTTGTGCAAAATTGTTTTCGTACATATCAAAAAATCAGTTTAATGAATCATAATTAACTTAATATGTGTGATTTTATATATACCAATAATTTTACTATAATTTTTCAATAAAAATTTTGAATAAACATTTGTAATGTTTAAACTTTGTAAATAATCTAGCTCACTATAGACTCTCTAAGATCGAGCCAGAATTTTTCCAGAAAAGTAAAAATACCCCCTTACTCGATTTAAAGGAGTATTTTGATTTCCAGAGAAGTAATTTTTAACTAACCTTCAAATTTCCATGTATTTATTAAATGTATTGCATTTTATATTTTAGATTATGAGTATGATTATGAGTTTGATTCACAGCAATGTCCGTAGACTCATCAATTGAAATGGAAAAATAAAGATTATTATTAATCTCATTTTTTAACTCTGACTATAAGATATCAGACATAATGTCTTGAATTGGTGTTATAGAATGATGTGATAAGTTTATGTTTTACACCTTGATTGTTTCGTTACATGATTTAATCAAATTATTACAGACTTGTATTTCGTCTGTGGCAATAACTTCTTGGCAAGCAAATAAATAGTTTTAATATTGCCAAATTCCCTTCTGAAACATTGTTTAATTTTTCAGTGACAACATGCATAACTTTTGCATCTTTTTGCTTAAAGCAAATTTATGTTTTGCTTTTTTTTTCATGTCTTAATAAAATACTCCTTTGGAAGCAAACAAAACCCCTGGTTGCCATCACGACCTTCACGTTGGCTTTCTGAGAGATTTTGCAAAATATACGATTTGATTCCTCATCATGCATTACTCAAGGAAACTCGTAATACCGCTTTGGTAAAAATGTGTCATGTTTTGTAAAATTTTGTTTGCGTACTCCAGCACTTCTTAATTTGATCTTTTTATTCGTCTCATGCTGTATGAAAGAAAGTGTAGAAAGCAATGCATTTGGCTCGCGTTTAGTCTGATTCAAAGGGGGGTTGAATTTACGTAGTTGTTAATTTTCTTATCCTTAGCTTTTCGCTTAAAAATTTTCATAGTTTTTGGCGGATCTCTAGCAGAACTCGCCATAATTAATTTCTTTATACAACACTTATATACAAAAATTGAAAATACGAGCGTACATAGTCAAGAAAGCCATATGAGCGCCTCATAGTCAAAGTAGGTAAAAATATACACAGAAAAATCAAGTTGTAGAAAGAAATCGATTGGATTTCCTGCCTTCCAGAGAAAAACTATTGAGCTACTGTGAGGAAATCAAAATAAAGCTACTTTTAACGTGGTTACAGTTTATTCATATTAAAATATTCAGTGGGTACAATAAACCCATCAAAAACTGCAACGAAAGTAAAAAGTTAATTTTTATTTTAAGAATGCCAAAAATATGTAAAACTGTTTGCAAAATTAGTAATAAATACGCTCTTTAGTCTCCAATCCTCTGGCTGCAGTCTACATTTGGCGTATATTAATTTGATATTCTCTAGATCAGGGGTGGCCAACCCGCGGCCCGCGAGATTCATTACAACTTTACAAAATACGATTATTTTGTGCAATATTTTTGTTTTTAGTGTAGTGTTTTGTAACAGATAAATCCCATAACTGTTTTTATTTTATCACGTTGCTTCTGTTTTTATACATACTTAGAAGTGGGCAGTATTGCATTGCAGCGATGAGTCAAGTGCCTAGCGATTGGCAATGAAATATATATATATATGCGGCCCGCGGGATTATAATGTTTTTCCGAAGTGGCCCGCAAGATCATTTGGGTTGGCCACCCCTGCTCTAGATGATGTTTTTACCATAGGGTAGACGTACATTCTCGAAGTCCATGCGTTCATTAATTTGATGCGCGTCTACCTTAGTGCGTTGAACAGAAGGATAAAATCAACTCTTATTATGGTAAATTTGTAACGATGTGCGTGATGTCAGATAAAATAAGAAATTGCTTATTTTCATGCCAAAAGTGCTTAATTTGCGATTATAAAAGGAAGTTTTTCCTTTCTTGTTTACAAAATCGGTGCATAAAAATATGCATTACTTGATTTATAAAGCATGTTTGCTTGTTTTATAGCGCGAAATACGCGTATAGAGGCGTTATCCCGATCTCTAGGCCCTCCTATGTCTCTTGGGCTTGGGCTTTAAATCGCAGTTAAAACGAGGTTAATACTCGAACTTCAGTTCACCACTGTCGATACTTCAATTGAATTTATTCATACTCACTACAGAGTCCAGTGTAAGCAACGGCAATTTCTGTTTTCTGTTCGCAGGACTCCCTCCTCAGCTTGCAGTTGTTTGTGTACGATATGCCATCGGTTCCACAGACGGGCTCGAATTCTTCTGCGCAAGTCGGACATTCGCAAGTAGGGAAACCGCCTTTTACGACACATATAGCACCATAAGAGCAGTGGTACTGGTAACATGGACCACGTTCTCCTGAAATACGGAGAGTAAGTAGTTTATACAAATGTAAAATATAGATTTAAGATATAAAAATAGTGTGAACATCCTACGTTACGAGCAAAAATCAAGTCTATACAAGTCGGACCACTTGTTGTCAGTTTATTGGATCTGTTAAAAGTTTTAAATTGAACATAGTCTGCATGGATTCTAATAATTTTGCAGTTTCGGATTTATGGATGCCTACGTTAAAATGTTCAACTAATATTTTAGGCATATTTGAAACGTTGAAGTTCTTCGCTACGAGTATTATAACCACTATATTTCAAAAACTAAGAATCCGATACAATATATATATATATATATATATATATATATATATATATATATATAAAAAAAAATATATATATATATATATATATAAAATATATATATATATATATATATATATATATATATAAAATATATATATATATATATATATATATATAAAATATATATAAAAAATATATATATATATATATATATATATATCTACAATTAAAATCTACAACAAAATCTACAATTAAAATATCATAAAGGAGGGGGAAAATCGAAAAGGTCTAGGGGGATTGTGATCTCTAGTTCCCGGTTAGAGTCGGCTTTTACTCCATAGGAAACACTCTCGAAGCCGAAAATTACCTGCGGCCATTTTCCAGACAAACGTCAAAAAAAGACGTACACGCAACAAGAACAAGGAACCGAAAGACATAAATCCAGAGATTCCTAAGACAGGATGTAACTAACAGGATGTTACATCCACAGGTAATTTTCAGCTCCGGGAGTTTTTCTATGGAGTAAAATTCGACTCTAACCGTGAACTAGGGGTCACAAACCCCCTAGGTCTTTACGATTTTCCCTGTTAGCTTTTCCCCCTCCTTTTTGATATTTTAATTGTAGATTTTTCTATTCTATAATACTCGACATTAATGAGCAGCATTGCACTTTTATATCTTGTTTCTTTTCATATACAATTTGTATTATACTTTTTATGACACACACACACATACACACACAGACACACACACATACATATATATATATATATATATATATATATATATATATATATAATGAGTAAAATAATCATCCAAGCAGGACTCACCACGGCAGTCTAATCCGATAACGATACCCCTACTATACACATTGTTCACACAAAACTATCTAATGTGACAGGTATATAACTTTATATGCATTCAATTTTTTTTTATTTATGCTTCAATTATGTTGAATTTATCCCACAAAATAGGACATGAATTATATTATATACTTATTAAAAATTATTACATTTTTAGCTTAAAAATATTTATTCCTTCATTTGGCAATTTGGCGCTTTTTAAAATGACACCATATCACAAAAGATAAATAAACCTCTGAAATATCTCGACATCTATAACTTATAAATTTCGTCAGAGATCTATGTAACGCTGAACAATCTATTGCATAAGATTTTAGGAATCCTGAAGAAGCAAAGTCTATAGTCTGGTGATTGTGACGTCATGTATATGAATCTCGATTTGCAATCTCCAGTTAATTTCTGTATAATGAATATCACTGAATATCTGTATTGATGTAGAAATATATAAGAATGTCCAGTAGCAATGGAAGTTACTTAAAAAATCATTGTAGTGAAAAATAGCTGTGATACAATTTTTCTGTTCATGACGTTATTAGTCCTTTAACTCTATCTAAATATTGTAATAAAACATTAATCCCTGTCAATAATAAAGTTTTCGACATGCTAATTTGAAACAAATACAAATAACATAAATTGCATTAGTAATTTATTCAAAGAACATTTTAAAATTTGAAGAATATAAGTAGAACAGACAATATAACTAGTAATTTTAGTACTTCATGGGTTAGAAAATCATACATAGAGAAATTTTAAATCTTAGACATAAAATATTGCAATACATTCGAATAAAATAGGCGAACTTTCGGCGTGTATCTTCGTTGCTATGTCGTCAACCATATGGTCGTTCCGCTTTCCGTTTGCAAACCACGCTTCTCACTTTCATGCATATAATTTACTGTAATTTTTTTATTGTTTATATTTTCCTTTGTGTTTTAATTCATCTTTTATTTTTTAAAATGGAGACTTACATGGTGAACGATGTATTTAGCGAACATACTACTGATTTTCGTGCATGTAATTTACTGAGATGTTTTATAGTTTCTCTTTTTCGTTTGTGTACTTACTTTTTAAAATTTGGTGACTTACATACATGACGCAGGATGTATTTAGAAAGGGTACGTGGCGTAGCATTCTATGATCCTTTCTTTGTGGTCTCTGGTCTGGAGATGTACTAGGGACTGAAACCCATCGAAGATATTCAGCACATAATGGGATTAGTGTTTGGCCTCAACGGCGTGTGGATTGAAAATGGTTGCATAAATGTTAAGCATGAAGAAGGGCCTAGACGTCTATTTTAGATATTGGCTTATCTTCCGTATAATCCTGATTTCGCCTATTCATGTGTGGTCCACTCTTTCAAATGTGTGGTCCACTCTTTCAACTGTGTGGACCACTGTGGTCCATGTGTGGTCCACTCAAAGAAGCATTAAAGCAGGATTGGTTAGATTAAACTACATTGGTATAATCCATGCTTTAAACCAAAAAACATGTTTTCATTTTTTATAAAAAGCCTGGTTAAACCAGGTTTTTTTACCCTGGCTTTTTACAAATTTAAACCAGTTTTTTTAAACCAGGTTTTTTATAAACTATTTGTTTTTTGTTTAAAACGTGATTTTTAAACAAGGTTTTTTTCAGTTTAAACCAGGGTAGTTTTGATTTAAACCAATGGGGTTTAAACCAGCCAGCCCTGCATTAAGGAACTGCCGATTCACCGCGAACCAACAATCGAAAGAAATTATAAAAAATCGCTGCTCAGTTGAAAACATATTTTTCTGCGGACATAAAGAACCTTGTGCAACGAAGAAAAAATTCGGTTTAAAGCAAAAAGACTATATTGGAAAAGGAAGTTTTTGTAAGTCCTCTATTTTCATTGTCATAAAGTTACGGATATGTATTGACCCACCTTCGTATATATAAAACCTCTTTAAATTTGCTTAAAAAAGTATGAGCTTAGGCTGTAATAGTCAAGTTCATACCCGCAGAACCTGACTATAAGATTTGCTTACAAAGTTAGGATCGTATCCCAACTGCAGATAACAGAGGCAACACAAAATTTAATAGTCTCCACAGCGGCTCGCAAAGTGGAGATGAGGTTTTTTTTTACCAATATTGTAGGTATCAGCTATTCCATGATGACGAGCGCATAATAATGTTACCACATGTCCTTTAGAACTGTAGATGTAATTATAGGATACAAAAATATTTCGGAATTTCTGAATAATTAACGCATTATTTCTGAATAATTAAAGCTTTATTTTTGAATAATTAACGCTTTATTTCTGCATAACTAACGCTTTATTTCTGAATAACTAACACTTTATTCTGAATAATTAACGCTTTATTTTTTGAATTACTAACGCTTTATTTAAAATAGCAGTAAGCGTAAACAGGAACAATATATATATATTAGTTATCTTACAAGTTTACAAGACGTACAATAAAACAGCAATTAAATGCTCGACTCATTCGCAAAACAGACGATTATATTCTCAAAACATTGATTATTTAAAATTCACTTTTACCGGCAGCACCCCAACAAAGTCTAACTTAACAATAGACAGCTTACATACCTTCTGTTGAAATTTCTTAAAAAATCTGCCTAACTCGGGAAATTTTTAACCAATCTACAAAATTTGAAAAGTTTACAAATCTTCCCTCCAAATTCGCTACGTTTGTGATATTTGGCCAAATTAGTCGAGAATTTTTTAGCCAAGAATAAGCAGCCGGATCTCCAATTAATAAACGATTCCTGTATATATTGTTTTTCTTTAGAGAGAGGCAATGCGTCGTGAAAACATTTTAGCTATTTAGGACAACGAACACTAAACCGGTCCATTATCTGCAATGGGAGCGAGATCTTCACTTCAGTAACGCCCTCTACAGGCGGGTTCAGTAAACATGAATAGAATATTATCTCATCTCAATGCGGTCACTAGAAAAATATTTTCAAAATATTTTATAACCTGTGCGTGTCTTTATTGCGGCGGTATTATTAAATTTTCGGTTACAAACACAAATCCGTACCGTAAAATGCAAATATACACATTTTTTCAGCGATAAGCCTTTTTAAAAGAGAATACATTATGAGGAAATGCAGATAAAATTTAAATCTAATTTCGAACGCGTCGCGCCTTCTTCGTATTTCAACTCTCGAATGCCATAAACTAACGTGTGCCAGGCCCCGAATATAATTATATTTGTTTGAATTTTGTGTTTTCGCAATCTCAGTCTTAGTACTGTATTTATTTCTTTACTCAAAATTGAAATCGACGTAATTTTCGAAATGAAAGGAAGAAATCGGAGCTATTTTTAGGCTGAAAAGAAACGAATGTAATGGAAGAACTCTGATGAAACAAACTTTATGTGAATAAAAAATTTTCATAAAATATCTAATAATATGATATTTTCTAACGCCTAAAGTTTTTTTTCATTTAAAATCAATAAAGAAAATTGTATCGCACAATGTAACCTTTCAAATTACATTAAATTTGCAGTTTTGAATGTATTTTTATACGGCTTATTAACGCATTTTTAATGGATGCTAATTCACCAACCAAATTCTAAAAAAATCTGATGTGAGTAGCACATGACTTTCCTTATATAATGTAATGAATTTACTACTTTTACAGCAAAAAAAAAAGATTATTTTTATAGTAGATATTTATATTATTTCCAAGATACTGAATTTTCGTCAATAAGTAGTCATTTTCATTAATTTAGCGTCATATTTATCCATTTGGCGAGTTTTCGTTAATATAGCAACATTTAAAAAAAATCGCCAAGTTGGCGACATTCCACCAAATTCGTCGCCAAAATCTCGCCAAGCGTTATGGACGAAGAAATAAGTTATTCGTACAACATCTAATTGACTATTGGCGTTCAAATACATAAGTATTACTCAAAGTATCTTTTTTTATGAATAGAACGAGCTAGACCCACGAGAATGATTTCACCAAATATATCGCATGGTATTACATATGAAAAGTGAGCATGTTTCTCAATAGGAAATATTTTTTTTAATTTTATATGACTTTTTGATTTTTTTTTTTTTTTTTTTTGAAAAATGTGCAATATCTCGAGAACGGTTCATGTTAACGTTATAAAATTTATATCAATCGTTTTCTAATGAAAAATTACATAAGAAATGTCTATTTGCGCAACTTTATTAGCAGTTTTGATTTTTTGACGATTTTTTCAAAATTTTACTCGAAAATTTAGAGGGGTTCTGAACATTCGATGGCGTATAAAAAGAATAGGTTTCTAATGTTTACGGATTGTGATTTTTGTACCAAATTTCGTTCTAATCGGTCCATTCGTTCGTCAGTTATCGTCTCCACAGACTCACTGACACACACACACATTTTCACACACACACACAGACATTACTTCAAAAATGTTTCATTCGTGATCAGGGATGCTTGAAACGTGTTCTCCCGTCAATAACTCGAATTCGAATTTTCGACCCCGT
Source organism: Amaurobius ferox (assembly GCA_951213105.1). Taxonomy (NCBI): domain Eukaryota; kingdom Metazoa; phylum Arthropoda; class Arachnida; order Araneae; family Amaurobiidae; genus Amaurobius; species Amaurobius ferox. Next base: position 14,859,986 of record OX578140.1, read on the forward strand.
CACAATACTTTCCTTATACATTATGTATATAAGGAAAGTAATATCTCAAGAATGGTTTAATTCAGTGTACCGGCGTCCAATAAACAGTCTTATTTTTAGTGATTACAGGAATATTTCTTTTACTTTTTAAAGTACAATAAAACCAGCATATATTTTTAGGTACTTAGTTACACACTTATGGGTTGATTTTATTTTTTAAATTAGTATCAAAACCCAATCAGTACAAGGGTATTATTTAAGATGTGAACAAATTGTTGAGTTTCGTGACAATCGGTTAGACAGTTTTTGAGCCGACAAGTATTTTGATAGGTCCAGCTCAAAAAGTAAAATATCAAAGTTTAAGATCAAGAATATCACAATTTTATTTGTGTGATAATCTCTTTCACTGAGTGAGTTATTTATTTGATATGCTTTTACCAAAGTATATCAAATTTCGCTATTCACGGGACATTTGCGTTTTGTGAGAGGTCGTAATGTAATTTTTATTTTTTAAGGGCTCATACAATAATTTTGTTATATACAGTGCATTTTGTTATTACAGTATATTTTGTTAGGGAATCGTTTAGTAATTGATAGTACTCATCAACAGAAGGTTGTATGATTCACGTGTATCGGTAGATTTTAGGAATTTTTGGGGTGGATTCAGGTAATACTATACATAACTTCATTTAGCCTGTCCTATGACGGACTTAAACTTTTAATAAAATCTCTGAAATATGAGTCGGTTAGAAAAGTAAGGTTTTCGGATGAGCGAAAAATGGAAAAATATTAAAAGAAACTCATAAATATTTCGCAGGGTTATTGTCTGGGAAACTTTAAGACACATAAAAGCAATATTTGACATTATCAGATATTAAATTGGATAAAGCAAAGGGTTGAATACAGATACATTTTGGATTCACAATCCGATAAAAATCGTCTGTCGTACCGAATCCACTCTACTCGTGGTAAGATAGTACATGAGTCATAATTAAATATATCTTGCATGCCCATTTTCATGTCGGCCTGCAGTACGTCAGAAAGGTTTGAATTGAATCTGATGTCTGGCCGAGGTACATGAGATTTAACGTCTTGATATAAAATAGAAAATGTGAAAATAATTAAAAAAACAGCATATGAGTCATATTTTAAAACAAATTCTAGTTGAAATTTAGTCATTTTTTTAAAAACTAATACGATTAATCAGGGGAAATAAAGCATTTAGACAAATCGAAATATGTTAATCTGTAACTTCTATTTCTATCATATTTAGCATCAGAACAGAAGGAGAATATTCCCTTATTCGATTTTCTTCTCATTCTTTTTATTTTAAATGTTTCGTAAAATGCTGAAAACGATTGTTCAAAATTTAATGTTTATATTACTATCTAGTAATACGTATTTTAAAACAATTGATTGTTTATTATATAGTAATTATGGAAGAATGTTAGATTAAAATAAATATTTTGAAGAGAAAAAAACTTCATTTTATTTTGACTTTCAAACTTAAAAGGTAGTCATAGTATCTTTAGATGAAACAGCATAAGCACCCATAATTTTAGAGGTGTTTTATGTGTAGTTCGAAATACACAGCGCAATGTCTAGGCCTTTGTAAATATACATCATACATCTTAATGACTACTTAAATTATAATTGTTACCATACACACACAAGCTGACATATTTTCCAAGAGTGTTCGAAATATGTTCAGGATACCTTAAATAAGGATCCTTCAAAATATCGGATTTAAAAACCTTCAGGAAAACAATACGTTTTTAATACAGTGGTAGGAGAAAGTAAAAATAAGTACCAAAAGTTATTTAAAGAAGTAAAATAGCTTATTATGTGGATACAGAAAAGGTGCATAAGAAATGCATTTTTCATGAGAGGGAAATATCCCAATGGAGAACTCTCTCCGATATATTTATATTCAAAGACAAAAAGTCAGTTACCTTTCTTTTCACGTTGAACGTTCTTTTAAAGACTTTGATATTACCCGAGAGCATTTTCTTTGCTTCCGGAAGGCAAAAAGTACTATTCCAGTTTCAACAACATCCTCATCCAAAATAATATTTCACTAGTTTTCGAATTTTTTCAGCTATAGTGCAAAAAACTATATAGACACACTAAAATTAAATATCACTGTTTGTCCGTCACATTGGCATTTGGTGGTGAATAGGCTCAACGTTTCGGCACATTTAGGAAAATATCGTCAATTTAGCGATAATGCAAAATACCCTTGAAGATCACTGCTGTTTTGTGGAAATGACTATTTTATTATTTTAAATTAAAAACGTAGCAATTTACAATGGGTATATCTGCAGGTATGACTTATTAAGGGGGAAGGAGGTCATCACGTTTTTAACATTTTATAATATAGCTGAAAAGCGTTTGTTGGTTTGTTCATTCTGTCTGTCAGTCCATTCGCACGACAACAGCTGTAAAAACGACTTTATTAAAATGAAATTTCAGTATGTTGTTGAGACGGTCTGTGGAACATATGGGAGTGTAAATGAATAATATCACCTAATTAGTTTTGGATTGAACCCGGGTTGAAGACATGAAATACATTGAACCCTATGGGACCTAATTTTTCAAACATTTTTTAAGCAAAGTTAAAATTCACAAATTGTTTTGAAAATTTTAGGAAATATTCAAATTATCCCATAAAATATATGTGGTGCACAAAAAATATGCAAAGCATAATCTTAAATTATCTGAAACATGACCAAATATCGTAAATCGTCATTTATTATAACATTAAACATTAAACACTTTGCGTTGTGTGCCGCAATTAAAATCCACCATATTTATCTTTAGTGCGAAATCCGGGACTAGAAAACATTAACATACTACCATAATTAATTGCACCATTTTAACTTTAAAATGAAATCATTTATTGACAACATAGATTACTTATTAAATTAATCACAACAATTATTCATTAATTGCGGCGGAGAGAGAAAATGTGAGACCAGTTAATTAAAATATCTAAAATGCACTGATGACCTTCAACAATTATTGAGTAACATATACCTTCAAGTCTGTATTTGGACTTTATCACCAGCTCGTGCTTAATGTCGAGCATATTGTACTGGAACCAACTCGCGGTATAGTTCTCCCACTCGTACTCATTGACCATATCTTACGGCCGTATAAGTGTTATTCTCGAACACGTCTGGAACAACTGTATATTAGGACATTGTCGTTTTTCCCAGTTAAAAAATTTGATTTTTAAAGTTATTTTAAATTTATATTTAGTGTTGCATCCGTCCTAAAACAGCTTTATTTTTACGTATTTTCTGTCCTTCTATATTCAGAGCAAACGCAATTACACAATTTTTGAGTTTAAATGATCATCAAACGTCGATTATTTCTACAACGAAGCATAATTTTAATGAACGCATAATGTAAATAAGAGATTGTAAGATGAGTTGTATAAACATTGCTATATTTTTTTCACTCGGAATTATTTAACTCTGGAGTCTGGAATAAAAGTGCATGAATAAAATATTCACTGCTTTTACAGAGAGAGCCAGACGATTTATATTTTAGATAAAATCATTTGAATGAAGTTAATTTTTTTTCGATTAAGTTTTCAAATATAATAAATTATTGCATTACTGTGATAATTTAAAATATATAATCGCTGAATGTATAGCATTTTAGATATGTTTGAATAAAACAGCATTTCAGTTGAAAAGTGTTTCATAATGATAATCAATGCTCTATGCCTGATTGATCTTTCTTGTGTTTTATTCGGGATCGTACAATAAATGTGATCTTTAAGAAATATTAAAATAATTGATATTTATAGAGCCATGTGTAGACAATGTTTATTGACGAAACTGCGAACTTAAAATTTTTGCTGAAAAACCATATTTTTTCTGTCTGTAGTACGAGAAAACAAAAATTATCAAGCTTCATTTTAGGGGAGAGATAATTGTAAAAGCTTCACTATTTACCTTTATTTTTTTTTTTTACTAATCAACTCCATTATCCTCTGTGATAGATATTTCTTCCTCGCAGTATGTTACTTACATGCTGACTCTTAAACCCCAGTAAAATTGTTCGAAACCCGTGTTTAAGACATATAAATATTTTTTTAACAATCATCACGCTACTATTCAAACCACACAATAGTTCGCATATACAGTTGAGTGTTCACCACTGACATGAAAGAAAACAAGCTTGTTTTTCAATTATTTTCTACTTTTTCTACTTCCTAAATATTCTGTATTACCCAAGAGATCTATCTCCCTGAGTTCCCGCACAAAACAATTTGCAGGCCGATTTCGTCGACTATTCGAAGCAACGGCTTTCGCTTCGAACATCGAAGCGTATAGTGTCGAAAATAAAATGCCAAATACGCCGCGGGCAAAATATTACCACTCTGGCTTTGAAAGTCAAATTATTGATTACTTCCAGAATCGGTGAGGCTTTAGTCATTTCTTGGAGGCATGCGTCAGTCTATTTTGCATGAATTATTATCAACAAAGGAAAACATTGAATTTTAGCAAAGATGTAGAACAGGTTGTCTGTTCTTCATTTATTTTCTTTTTCAAGAGTTAAAAAGTTAAAATCAAAATGTATCTTAACTAAACTCTTAAATATCAAAGATTAGCCCATATTCGTGTCTTAACATTATCATATAGATATTTTGTCAATAGTACCAGTAATGGAATATATACTTTTTTATGATGTAATTTATCTTTTAATATGTTTTTTAGCACGAATAAAACAATATGACCATTTTGCCTGTCATTCGAGTAAATATAATTTTTATATTGTATAGTCCTATCTAGTATCATATAGCTCAGTAAGATTGACTAGCTAAGTGCTAAAAACGACGCTAAATTAATGAAAATGACGCCAAATTGATTAAGTCTGATATTGCTATATCCGACATGAAGTTGAGTGTCACTGATAGTGGTACCTCGAAATTATGCGTCTTGGTATTCAGATAAGTCACGGAGGCTGTCTCATCTGCAGCTCAATGAACTGAATACAGTTTTCACCATTTATTAACACTTTACAACATAGTTGAAAAGTGTTTATGACTTTGTTCATTCTGTCTGTCTGTCCGTTAGCACGATAACTGCCGTAAAAATGACTTTATCAAAATGAAATTTTAGTATGTTTTCCAGACGGTCTGTGGGACCTATGGGAATATAAATAAATAATATCACCCAATTAGTTTTTTATTGAACCCGGGTTGAAAAATGAAATACATTGAACCCTATGGGACCTAATTTTTCAAACATTTTTTAAGCAAATTTAAAATTCACAAATTGCTTCGAAATTTTTAGAAAATATTCACATTATCCCATAAAATATATAAAAAAAATTTCAGTAAAATATGTTAGGTAGTTTTTTGATTAAAAATTATTTAATATAGGGAGAACAACAAATTCAATTAAATTCTGACTTTTGGGATAGCAACCAGAAAGGAAAAAGAGATATATTATATAATAAATATCTTTCCAAGAGTTTAATTATTTTGTATATGAGAGAGGCTTAACATTTTAAAATAAATTTAGTAGATAACAATTTTTCAAATTCTTTTCAATTTTATATAACTCTTCATGATATACTTATTTGATGGCATTTTTAATGCACTTTCCTACGTCCTAGAGAGTTAAAATTTGGTACACAGCTTAAATTTGTTGAACATTTTATTCTACAAAAATTTGGCGGATCTTTAAATATAGAACCTACATTTTTTTCGAAATGGCCTGCAAATAATCCCCGTTCACTTCTATAAATCATTGTTGTAATATTGTTAAAAATTCTGATGTGGGCAGCACATGTCTTTCCCTGCAGACTCATATTCACGTTCTCTTTATTTCTTCAATAATAATTTGAGTTTATCTGCACAAAATAACAGTCATAAGTATTTTAAATGACATTGAATTTGCACGTTAAACTTGAATTTGGTTCTCATTTGATATCTGGACTTATTGTCAAAGGTGACCTAGCGAAAACGCTAGAAAACTAGAATATCTCAAGAACGGCTAGTCCTAGAGTAATGGGGTTAGTCTCATTATTTTTGTTGTCAAAAATCCTGTATAAAATAGGAATTTAATTGATATAATTGAGCACACGTAGTCTTTTATTTTTATATTTAACGATTTTTGCGGGCGATATCGTAAAAATAGCCCATTCCTTTTTCCCGAATTGTACTAGAATAACCTATAAATGATTTATATACCAAATTTAACAAAATTTGGTATATAAATCAGTTGTAGGTTATTGAAATATTATACACCAAATTTTGTTAAATTTGTTCCATTCGTTTTTAGCTAGAGTGGATAAAGGCAATTTCTGCCGGCCATTTCGCAAAGAAGGCATATTCTTACGAATGCATACGAAGGCATGCATACGAATCGTACTACAATCTAATGAACAGCAGGGTTTCCCACAAAAAACATACCTACCAAATTTTATGAAATTCGGTCCATCAGTTTTTCAGTTAGAGTGGATGCAATATCCTCACCGACACACAGAAACACACACAGATACAGCCTTACTCACACAGACGTCTTCCTAAAAATAGTTTTTTCGTCTTCTAGACGTCCTAAAACGTGTAGATCCTTCGAAAATTCGACTTCCGATCTTCGGCACGATTAGAATACTTTGAATACATACACACACACAGACATATATTATCTGTGTATTATCTGTGTATCTAAATTCCGTGCCTACGCAATTACAATAGTTGTGATTTTATATGATCCCTAAACTTTTATTATTTCTTCAACGAAGCCTAATTTTAACTTATGCAGAATGCAAATATCTCGAGCGATTGTAAGGTGAGTTGCATAAGAATGGCTGAATTTTTTTCACACAAAATTATTTAGCTTTGGAGTCTGGAATACAAGTTATATGAATGAAATATTCATTAATTTTGCATAGAGAATCAGATGATTTGTATTTCGATACAGTTTTAAATATTTAAGTATAATAAATTACTGTAGTACTGCGATAATGTAAAAGATATCACCAATGAATGTATCACAATTTAGAAATTTTTAAATGAAATTGCATTTCAGTTGGAAAGTGTTTCATAATCAATGCTTATGCATGATGGATCTTTCTTGTTTATTTAGGTATTAACATCTCATGACCATCCACGTTATGTTGTGGCAGCATAAGCACAAAAATAGCAAGAAAGGTTAAACTTTGAGAGGCTGTTTCTACAGTTACAAGCGTTAATTTGACAAACGGATTTTAGATTTGGATTCAGCATGGTAGAATTAATTAATATAAATGAGTTTTTCAGTCCTCGGGGTTTCATTTAGGGATCATACTACTGAAGATACTACATTGCGCTTATAGAGAGGTGATTAAAAGTATAAAAAATATAATTTCAATATTTAAGAATCCTAATGCAAAATAGCTTACACGTTTTCAGAATTTGAATATTAAATTAAAAAAATTAAAGCACAGGAAAACAATGAAATTAAAGTAAAACATTTAAATCGCCAAAACCTATTTAATATGCAGGATGACTCTTAATTCACGATGCATGTAAGTGCACAAGATTTGATTAGTTGTTCGACATACGGTCCCTGTGGATGCCTCCCCCACTGGGTTCCAGTCTAAATTGGGTGGCACTTCCGGGCCGTCCAAACAGTTACCTTACACCTTTCTGGTAGGTCGGACGGTCTGGGTCTCAACAACAACAACACCTTTCTGGTAGGTCGGACGGTCTGGGTCTCAACAACAACAACACCTTTCTGGTAGGTCGGACGGTCTGGGTCTCAACAACAACAACACCTTTCTGGTAGGTCGGACGGTCTGGGTCTCAACAACAACAACACCTTTCTGGTAGGTCGGACGGTCTGGGTCTCAACAACAACAACACCTTTCTGGTAGGTCGGACGGTCTGGGTCTCAACAACAACAACACCTTTCTGGTAGGTCGGACGGTCTGGGTCTCAACAACAACAACACCTTTCTGGTAGGTCGGACGGTCTGGGTCTCAACAACAACATACTTGTTATTTGTACCAAGCGTAGTGAGCATGCACGATTTAAAACTCGGCTTTTTGCTCTGTTACAGTTCGTTTTAATTATTGAAATTGTGATTTTTCACATGTGTGCAGAATTTTGCGTATGTGTGCACATTTTTATCTTTCTACCTATTGTGGTTTTCGAGTAAAATGATCGCAAAATTCAGGCATATGTTGACTTGGCATCGTTGAGAATGGACTATTTTTGCTTGTCCATAATAGCAAGTTTCCAGTGGGGTTCTACGACAGCCCTCTTACATTCCTAAATATTCCCATGTATAACTCACATATTTTCTATGCATCAGAAACCATGAAAAACAAAATTTGAAAAATCTGAATACTATTACTTTTGAAACGAATGTTATATTAAATAAACTATTCAAGCTTATTAGAGACTAACTGGAAATTTCGTCCATTTCAATGCAAAACTATAATACACTAAACTAGAATTAAATACTGTTCAACATGGAAGTGATTAATTAACGAAAGCCTTTGCCTGGAACACACAGCCAAAACTATATTAAACCTGCCTCATACCAGTCTGTTACTTCTATCTTTTATATTTTGCGATTTTTTTTCCCGATGTGACAGTCTTTTACTTCTTCCCCTTTTATTTTGAGGTTACTTCCGATATGGCAGTCTGTTACTTATTTTCTTCATTTAAGACTTCTTCCGATATGACAGTCTGTTACTTATTTCCTTTATATTTTGAGATTTTGTCCGAAATAACAGTCTGTTACTCCATTCCTTTATAAATTGAAATTTCTTCCGATATGACTCTAGAGACCTTTCGATGCCAAAGGAAACAATTTACACGCAGATTTTACATATAAAGAGAACGCGAACGTAAACATTACTTACCTTTCCATTCGCTTTGATATTTATTTTAAAAAAAATCAAATGCCCAGATAGTCTGCGAACGAAATATTATCATGCAGACATAGAAAGCTGAATTATTCGGTGATTTTTAAAATCATGCAAACGGACTTCCAAACCCACGCGCGATTTCATCGTTTTGCGTGAAGCGATGAAAACGTTTCAAAGAAATAATGCAACGTTGAGGAATGTAGAGCATTATTATGGGAAAATATTCCGTCTTTTGTTATATCCTGAAATGAGAAAAAGGAATGATTTTTCGGCTAACAAGTTGGTTTCAGTTTTCTTAAAATCCATGTTGTATGAATTCGGTTCGGATTGCTTTTAGATTTTACATGTTAGAATGAAAAATGCGGAGTGAATAATATATGTCTCTCATATCTGTACTTTCCGTACATTTTCTTTGTAATGCAATGTATAAGGAAAACTTTAACAATGCATTTCAGCACAAGAAATAATAATGCTGCTTCGAGGATTGTAAAGAACCTTGCTGCCCTAACCTGGAATCTTCGATTCCTGGATCTTCGTATTGGCTGATAGACGCTCTACCGTTAAACTACTGGGACGAAATTACAAGCTCTTATTTTCTAAGTGGACCCTGCATTTTCCATCCTCTATTGTTAGATTAGTGCGCAAATGACAACCTTACTGAACACCTCCTGCTATTTTTTATCTCTCTTGCTCCCTACGTGATCGTTGATCTCTAGATTTTGAAATCGAAGCTCAATATACGCAGTCCATTGAATCCGTGCTAGTCATACTAAGGTCACTTTCAGACTTCCAACATCTTTGCACTGACATACAGGGTTGATTTGTGCGAGCTCCATTTCAAAGAACTTTGCTGCCCCAACTGGGAATCGAACCACGGATCTTCATATTGGCCAGCTGATGCTCTACCGTTAAGCTATACTTGGTGGAATTGCTTTATCGAAGTGAACTCAGCAGGATAGGTTGGACCCCCTTTGTTAATGATAGAGAGCGATCACCGACGAAAGAGCAAAAGTTTTCCATATCCTTTTCACAAAGAGGATTTTACTTATTAGTGCATTGCATGCATTGTGGGAAGTATCATGATGTGTTAAAAATATAACGCGCGGAATTTGATGAATTCACTTGTTATAAGTATTCTTAAATGCATCAAGGATGCTTATAACATGGAATATTTGTTATTGAATACATCAGTGATGTAATTCCTTAGCATCTTAGCCACCTCTGAAGCAAAAGAGATACATAAAATTTCAGGCACATTAAGCCAGGGGTGTTGTCCTTAATGATTCGAACACATTTTTTAAAAACATAAAATAACTGTTACAAATGTTAAAGAAATAACATCCTTCTTTCAAAGTAAAGTAGTATTTAAATGGCTATGTGTAACATGCTTATATACACAGTTATAGATATATATCACGTTTATGGTTTAAAATAGTAAAAATCAAACTATAATTAGGCATACTATTATCGAATAAATAAATGGTTTGTTAATATAAATATATTCACAACATTATTGCTTTGGAATTCAATGAGACGCTCTCGAGATATTAGAATGTAAATATCCAATTTGAGTTATTGTTTTCCTACAATATAGAACTCAACATCTGTAGATGAATCCATGTTATGGTTACCTAAGATCAGTTTTATATAAGAACTATAAATGGGTCATGATATGCGACTTTTCAGCAAAACTTTTTAGGAAAAACTGGACAATATTTACGATACATGCTGGACAAATCACAAAACTCTAACGTGCCTGTAAAGAAGTAAGGATAAATTCAATAAACACTTACGGTAGTTCGCATCCATAATCACAAGGCGTTCCTACTTATAGAATCCGCTATTTAGAATGTTCCTACAGTTAGAACTACACTCGAATTGCATGCAATAATAGCTGGTTTCACTCTCATTATAGGTTCGATAGGGATGGAATGAGCAATACCCGCAATGGCAGCAAGGAAACTTGCAATGTGCGGCAATTTTGCTAACCTCTATATGGATGCTGACAAATTTAGTCCTACCATGTAGCCGGGTTCATTTTTTTTTTTCAAATTTGAGTTCGGAATATACGATATGATGATAAATGTGTCCGTTGCAGCTTCGTATAGATCGAGCTTTTTATTTTGAGAAAACGTGAAGCCGGCTGCATGATAAGACTATCAGTTTCTATAGAAGTTTGAAAAATTGTGACATATAGTAAATTTCTTGCTACTATTGATCATATCGGCCATTCCATGCTGACAAATGCATAAGCGAAAAATCAGTCCATGGATATTGTTATCAGCAATCAATGGATGTGGTTATAAACAGTCGTCACTAGATCATCATTTGGCCTCAACCCCCCTTCCTAAAACGAAATATTTTTCTAAAACGGTATATGTAACATCATATTTGCACATATTCAGCATGCGAGAATACGAAAAATTCATTCTCAACGTAACATACACGCATGTGTATGACATACTGTGTATTAAATGTTTACGAAAATACACAGTATTTAACGTACTGTCGGTTTCCACAATGCACCTACCCATTTAATTATAAATAATTAATTGAATTTAAATACGGCATTTTGTAAACAAGAGATTTATTCGTTATTCTGATAATATATTAAAGAGTGAAAAAATAAATCTAATATGACGTTCTTCTATTTAAATTCAAATAATGTGAAGACGTCAAATGTTAAAGAAAAATAATTTGCTTAACTATATCAATTAAGAATTTGTTTCGTATCTAATTTGAAACTAGGAAAGGAATAAAATTATTCCAAATGTGCTACAATAAACTATTCCATTTGCTTTTTTAAACATTTGGTCGATTATTAAATAAACTGGAATCATTCAAAATAGCATGTATAGAGGGAATGCAATTTATTTTATAAACAATGTTATTTTACAGGCATATTTATTATTTTATGGAAATATATCAAATCGAAAATTTAAATTGGAGTTTTCAACGAATATACACATCTTGAGCTTTCTTGAACTGGAATAGAACAATTTTAAAATTCTGTGTGTATATGGATGCGATTATATAGAGACTAAATCTGTTGAACAGATAAAACTATGAGAATGAAACTTACAATTCTCTCCTGGTATTTATTAAAACTAAACCCTACTGTATTTTACTGATATCATATATCTATTTTTCTTTTATTCTTAATAATTTTTTAACTTAATTAGAAAAGTCCAGAACAATCATTTTTATCAAATAATGATTGTTATATGATTCGATTCCTCATTCGATAATAAATGAGGCTGCTTTTTGAATGGTAGCTGACTGTTTTTGAGGTCCTGTACGATTTTACTTTCCCTACGTATAGTATAATATAAATAATGTGGGGGGGATTAAGAATTCAAATTTTCGACGCAAAAGCATATTTCAAGCATTCCTGAAGAATCGGTTGAAATGGCCGTTTTTGAGGTGATGTCGATGTGTATGTTAATGTATGTATGTATGTTAATGTGTATGTGTGTCAGTGATGCCATGTACGCAATAACTCACGATCTAATCAAGCGTTTTGAAAATAGTTTTGTACAATTATTACAATTAAAGAAGACTGGAGGTACGAGTATTATTTATTCCTTGGTGTCACTCCATGGTTGCTAGAATTTCGAGTCAGAAGGAGGTTTTCTAGATTTGGCGACATTTGACGACTTCCGTAATGTTTCAAAAACTTCACGAAATAACGATTAGTCTAAGAGATATTAGATAATTCTGAAAATTTTTACAGAGAGATTTTCAGAAGTTTCTATAGAGAGACTATAAAAAAGACTCATCACTCCGTTGGAGTTCAGTTGACGAGTTGACAATAGACGAGCTATAGTGAACTGTAACTTTTGTCAATGTTTTGAGAATAGTAGCTGTTGTTTTGTTGTTGTTGAGACCCAGACCGTCCGACCTACCAGAAAGGTGTAAGGTAACTGTATGGACGGCCGGGAAGTGCCACCCAATTTAGACCGGAACCCAGTGGGGGAGGCATCCACAGGGACCGTACCCTCCTTCCCCTACCACCAACCTCTCGGAAGGACTTACGGACCCACATGTTTAACGTGATCGTACTCCGCATGAACACGGCGGCATTTGTGGCAGCGTGCAAATCCAGCGCGCAAACCACGGGGATACCGCACCCGAGATGGCCAACAGCACGCGGTGTTCCGAGGTGGTCACCCACCAAGTACTAACCGCGCCCGATGCTGCTTGACTTCGGTGATCTAACGAGAACCGGTGTTTGCAGCACGGTACGGCCGTTGGCCCAGCTGTTGTTTTGTGAAATTATTTTCGTCAGTATTTTGAGAATATTATTGCTTATTCTGTGAAAATAATGGAGAATTTAAGTGTTGCTTGATTTTACAGTGTTCTTGTTTACTTTGTGCTTGTGAATAAACGTAGGTTATCCAGAAACTTGGACTCGTTCTTGTATCCTGTGTATATGTTACAGGCAATGTATGAAAGCCGGCAGTCTATAAAATACCTAGGCAGTATATAAAATGCCGAAAACTGGTCGGCAATCTATGAAACGATTATAATTTCACAGATTTCCTAGGCATTCTATAGAATGCCAAATGATAAACAGGCAAAGTATGAAATACATCTCCGATTCATTCCTTTTTTCACATTTTGCCTAAATAGCATCTGTCATTCTATAGAATGTCTAGGAAACCTGTGAAATCTTGCCTAGGGGAAGTATATAATAATTCTCATATTTCATACTTTGCCTAAAAAAAGCCAGAATTCTATAAAATGCCTAGGTATTCTATAGAATGCCGGCATTTCATACATTGCCGGTAACATATACACCGTTCGTATAAACCGTTCGTAACATATATTCCTAACAATATGCATTCGAATGCTCGAAAGATCGCACCCCAACTTTCGAATGCAATTTCGCAAAAATCGTTGACAAAATGAGAACCTTTAAGACTGTTCAATTAGTTATCAGTTCCTATGCAGTTTGTTATTAGAAAACGAAAGGCATGAACTGTAGACTGTTTACATGAATCGTTCTCGGTATATTGCATGTTTCTTACATAAACGTATCAAAATAATTGTATAAAATTTAAAAAGTAGCAAGTATCATCTAATATGTGTACTTTTCATGTCCAATATACATTTCCCCCCATCATTCTCTTGGATGTAGTTCATTCTATACACTAGAAAGGATACGATTTATAATAATTTTGTTTTTTTAGTGCAGAGAATTTGCCAATAATCATTTATTTCACGGAATATTAATTAAATGCTAATGTCATTTTGATGAAGATTCTACCTGCCATAAGTCGTTTATCTTTGGACTGGTACGTTTACAATGCGACACATTTTAATTTACGTGATGTTAATACAATGTTAAAAACAATGTGCCGCAGTTTACATGCCAATATTTCGTTGTGAAAACTAAAGTCGTTGCATTAAGTAGAGAAAATCATGTTCTGCCCACATCATATTTTCTTATAATTAAATATCCAGAAAAAAAACCATAAAATTTAATTAAGCATACACGTGCTGATTTTCTATGAAATATTTGGCAAAAGTCTGTCCATCGCAGCTTCTAGATAAACGAAAAATTCCAAATTTCGAATTATATGTGACTATGCAAAAGATTAAAAAAAAAAGATAAAACCAGTAAACCGCAATGTCTCTCAAAAACAATAAATACACAATTTGATATCTTTTTTGCTGTCAGTTATTAAAACTGTATTTCGAACACTTTGAATGTATAGGTGTCACATTTAATGCCCACTAGTCATTGAGAATGTGCGAAGCGCGGGTGAAATGGCTAATTAAAATATATCTAATTCAATTGTTTCATCAAGTAATGTATCTACACATAAAATGTCACAACAATACGCATATTCGTTCTAGATTTAATTCTGTTCACACAACACACACATAAACACTCACATACACAACCACAAACATATTTCTGAAAAAATTCAAAACGTGTTCAAGCCTAAGAAACGTGCATTGTATCAAAATTTTGTTCTATCGAAACACAATGATTTCTGTATACAATAGTATCAAAGTAAAAATATATAAATATATGTATTTACTATTTCCGCCGCATTTGACTCCAAAAAAGAGAAATTTCGAATTAAAAAAATATATTTTCACGAGACTATTTACACACCACTTCTTGGTCTTTTGGGATTCCTCAAAAAATCTGTTACTACACTGGAAGCGATTGTCAGTCGCCGCGAAAAACAACTTAACACACTCATTTTGTAGAAGGCAAAACGTGGTGGGAAGAATATTTATCCTTTCCTTTCTTTTCGAATTTATTTTTGCGAAATTCAAATTCCAGATAGGCCGCAGGCGAAATATTATCATCCTGATATTGAAAGTCGAATTATTCATTTGTTGCAAAAATCAGGGAGGGGGGACTTTTATACTCTCTGAGAGGTGCGCTTTCATCATTTAGCATAAATCACTGGGAAACTATTCCTTTGAAGAAATATGTTGTGAAATGGCAACAGGAAGGAATGTAAAGCGTCTTTGTGAAAAATGATTCATCTGCCGTTAGTTCAAAATGACGAAAACAAGAGAGATTTCTCGCAAGTTTATTCTTTGGAATTTTTTAAAAGACCGTATTTGATCGTATTGGTACTTATAATTTTCGACTAGTAAATATTGCAAGTCTGTAAAATATGTATACTCTAATGCCTTGTCAATACTTTACTCCAAAGTTTTGCTTCATTACAAAGAAAGATGATACAAATCGAAACAATCTGATGTGGGCAGCACATGATTTTCTTCATATAATGCAATGAATGCACATCTTTCACAATGAAAAAAAATATGTAAAATGATCCACAGCTAAATTTGAATTTTACATTTGGCGCTTTTCCAGAAGAACCTTTCTTATATCTAAACGACTATAAACGAATTGTTAGGCGTCAAAATATAAAACTATTACCCAAAATATCTTCTTTCAAGTATGGAACAGACCAGATCCATGAGAATGTTGTTAACAAATTCATCCCATAATATTACATATGAAAAATGAATATATTTCACAATAGTTAGTACTTTTAAATTCTATGTGCTTTTTTTTATAAATATATTTGAAAAATGAGCAATATCTCGAGAACGATTCATGCTTGTGTTCTAAAGCCTGTATCAATCGTTTTATAATGAAAAATTACATAAGAAATGATTATTTACATAACAGCATTAACATTTTTGATTTTTTGATGATTTTTAAAAATTTCATTCGAAAATTTGGGGGTCTTCCGAACTGTAGATTGTGTTTAAAATCTATAGGGTTCTAGTATTCACTGATTTTGTACCAAATTTCATCCGAAACGCTCCGTTTGTTTGGGAGATATCGCATCCACAGATTCAAGTGCACACTCATAACTCCCTACACTTACATATCACCCTAAAAGCGTTCGATTCCAGTTCATGGAAGCTAGAAATGGGCTCTTCAGTCGAAAACTCGAATTCCGATTTTTGACCCAGGCACATTATTTTTCCTATACATTAAACTATTTTTATTGTAAAAGTAATAAAGGAAAGCGTCATTTGGTTATAATAAACAGGATCAGAACGTAAAAATGATTTTATAACTTTATCTGAGCTGCTAGTTACATTGTGTTCATTATATGTTAAGATCTTAAAACGTGTTTTTATGCCAAAATTTTAAATGCGAAGACAATCTGGTAACAGCATTTCGTCTACTAAAGTTTCAGAGTAAAATATATAATTATGTGTATTTATTATGTATGTCGTGCATGATTTCAAATATAAAAAACAGCATTAAAGGAATTTTTAACGAGGCTACTGTCCCTCACTTACAGTCTTTTGAGATTCCTCAAAGATTATGTCACCAGGGGCGACTATCGGTTGCCGTGGAAAACGACTTCCTCATTTTATAGACGATAAAGAGCGGTAGATTATTTACGTTTTTCTTTCTTTTCTAATTTATTTTTCAGAAATTCAAATTCCAGATAGACTTCGGGCGAAATATTATCATCCTGATACTGAAAGTCGGATCATTTATTAGTTGCAAAATCGGACAATGGAACTTTTATACATACCCCTTGAGCGCAGCGCTTTCATCATTTTGCATAATTAACTGGGAAACTTGTAAAGAGCCATGATGTTCCAACCGCGAATCGGATCCAGGATCTCCGAACTGTCCAGTCGACGCTCTACCGTTGAGCTACTGGGACGAAATAGCAAGCTCTTATCGTCGAAGTGGACTCTGAATTCTCCATCTTCTAATCCCAGATTGGCTGCCAACTGACAATCTCACTGACCCCCTCCTGCTGCTTTTTCCTCTGGTTAGCTTCCTCCTACAACTATTTTTACCCAGGTAAATATCCTGCGTGGTCGTTATCCTCTCAATTTTGAAATCGGTGCTCAATCTTTCAGAGTCCATTGAATCCGTAGTCGTACTAGGGTCACTTCAGACCTCCGACATATTTACACTAACTTATAGAGATGATTTGTTCGGCCACCATTGTAAAGAGCCTTGCTGTCCTAACCGGGAATCGAAATCTGGATCTCCGAGCTGTCCAGTCGACGCTCTACCGTTGAGCTACTGGGACGAAATAGCAAGCTCTTATCGTCGAAGTGGACTCTGAATTCTCCATCTTCTAATCCCAGATTGGCTGCCAACTGACAATCTCACTGACCCCCTCCTGCTGCTTTTTCCTCTGGTTAGCTTCCTCCTACAACTATTTTTACCCAGGTAAATATCCTGCGTGGTCGTTATCCTCTCAATTTTGAAATCGGTGCTCAATCTTTCAGAGTCCATTGAATCCGTAGTCGTACTAGGGTCACTTCAGACCTCCGACATATTTACACACTAACTTATAGAGATGATTTGTTCGGCCACCATTGTAAAGAGCCTTGCTGTCCTAACCGGGAATCGAAATCTGGATCTCCGAACTGTCCAGTCGACGCTCTACCGTTGAGCTACTGGGACGAAATTGCAAGCTCTTATCGTTGAAGTGGACTCTGAATTCTCCATCTTCTAATCCCAGATTGGCTGCCAACTGACAATCTCACTGACCCCCTCCTGCTGCTTTTTCCTCTGGTTAGCTTCCTCCTACAACTATTTTTACCCAGGTAAATATCTTGCGTGGTCGTTATCCTCTCAATTTTGAAATCGGTGCTCAATCTTTCAGAGTCCATTGAATCCGTAGTCGTACTAGGGTCACTTCAGACCTCCGACATATTTACACTAACTTATAGAGATGATTTGTTCGGCCACCATTGTAAAGAGCCTTGCTGTCCTAACCGGGAATCGAAATCTGGATCTCCGAACTGTCCAGTCGACGCTCTACCGTTGAGCTACTGGGACGAAATTGCAAGCTCTTATCGTCGAAGTGGACTCTGAATTCTCCATCTTCTAATCCCAGATTGGCTGCCAACTGACAATCTCACTGACCCCCTCCTGCTGCTTTTTCCTCTGGTTAGCTTCCTCCTACAACTATTTTTACCCAGGTAAATATCCTGCGTGGTCGTTATCCTCTCAATTTTGAAATCGGTGCTCAATCTTTCAGAGTCCATTGAATCCGTAGTCGTACTAGGGTCACTTCAGACCTCCGACATATTTACACTAACTTATAGAGATGATTTGTTCGGCCACCATTGTAAAGAGCCTTGCTGTCCTAACCGGGAATCGAAATCTGGATCTCCGAACTGTCCAGTCGACGCTCTACCGTTGAGCTACTGGGACGAAATTGCAAGCTCTTATCTTCGAAATGGACTCGCCAAACTCTCTCATTGAAGAAATATATTGCATACGACTGCATGTATCATAATTTAGATACTATTTTATGAAATTGAGGTGATAAAATTTCAATTCATCGATTGAGAGGTCTTTCAGACCGAATTTTTTAACGTTAACGGGTTTAATTTGCATATTTCGTCAGATCTGTAGATCGTCCGAAAGCACAGATAATTATGTTTCTAATGTTGAGAAAAAAGACATCCGTTTCTGTTTTAACTCGCTTAGAAAATACATTTTTGATACTTCATTTTTACTTTCCCTGCAATACATGGTAATGTATAGGGAAAGTATTGGAATCATGTCGAAAATCTCAACTCGAGTTTTCGACGGATCTACACGTTTCGAGACCTCTAGAATACTAAAAAACCATTTTTAGCGTGATGTCTGTGTGTGTGTCTGTTTGTCTGTCTGTCTGTGTGTCTGTGTGTCTGTCTGTGTAGATTTTGTATCCACTCTAACTAAAAAACTAATGGACCGAATTTCACAAAATTTGGTAGGTAAGTCACTTGTGAGCGAGTCTGGTGCTGATTAGTCTTGGGTACGAGTTGGAATAAAAGAACCCGCCTTTTTTTGCGAAATGGCCCGCAAAACTTTGTATCCACTCTAACTGAAAAACTACTGGACCGAATTTCACAAAATTCGGTAGAAGAGTCACTTGTGGGTTACCCTGGTGCTGATTAGATATTGGTACGATTCGGAAGAAAATAACCTGCCTGTTTTTGCAAAATGGCCCGCAAAAATCGTCAAAATCTAAACTAATGAACTAGGTATACTCAAATATATCCATTAAATGCTCGTTTAATACGTAATTTTTAACGACAAAAATAATAAGACCAACCCCATTACACTAGGACTAACCGTTCTCGAGATATTTTAGTTTTCCGTATTTTCTCTAGGCCACCTTTGAAAATAAGTCCGGTTACCGAATGAGAACGAAAATTGAATTAAAAGTGAAATAAATTTAATTAAAATATAGAGAACGTTAATATAAGTCTGCAGGGAAAGTCATGTGCTGCCACAACAGATTTTTAAAACTGCGTTCCTTACACGAGAAGTAATACTTTTTGTTCATTGCCATCGTGTCGGGGGTTGAGGAGCAGGGCTGGCACCTGAATAAAAAAATCTGATGTGGGCAGCACATGACTTTCCCTGCAGACTTATATTCACGTTCTCTTTATTTTAATTAAATTTAATTCACGTTTAATTCAATTTGATAACTGGAATTATTTTCAAAGGTGGCGTAGAGAAAATACGAAAAAAATAAAATATCTCGAGAACGGCTAGTCCTAGTGTAATGGGGTTGGTCTTATTCCTTTCTTCGTTAAAAATTACATATTAAACGAGCATTTAATGGATATATTTGAGTATACCTAGTTCTTTTAGTTCAGATTTTGACGATTTTTGCGGGCCATTTTGCAAAAAAAGGCAGGTTATTTTCTTCCGAATCGTACCAAAATCTAATCAGCACCAGGGTGACCTATACGTGGCTCATCTACCGAATTTTGTGAAATTTGGTCCTTTAGTTTTTCAGCTAGAGTGGATACAAGCTTTTGCGGGCCATTTCGCAAAAAAGGCGGGTTCTTTTATTCCGAATCGTTCCCCAAACTAATCAGCACCAGCCCCGCCCACAAGTGACTTACCTACAAAATTTTGTGAAATTCGGTCCATTATTTTTTTAATTAGAGTGGATACAAGATCTGCACAGACAGACACACAGACAGACACACAGACAGACAGACAGACACACAGACAGACAGACACACAGACACACACACAGACGTCACGCTAAAAATGGTTTTTTCGTATTCTGTAGGTCTCGAAACGTGTAGATCCGTCGAAAACTCGAGTTGCGATTTTCGGCATGATTCCAATACTTTCCCTATACATTACCATGTATTGCAGGGAAAGTAAAAATCTGATGTGGGCAGCACATGACTTTCCCTGCAGACTTATATCCACGTTCTCTTTATTTTAATTACATTTATTTCACTTTTATTCAATTTTCGTTCTCATTCGGTAACCGGGCTTATTTTCAAAGGTGGCGTAGGGAAAGTACGAAAAACTAAAATATCTCGAGAACGGCTAGTCCTAGTGTAATGGGGTTGGTCTTATTCTTTTCGTCGTTAAACATTACGTATTAAACGGGCATTTTATGGATATATCTGAGTATACCTAGTTCTTTAGTTTAGATTTTGAAGATTTTTGCGGGCCGTTTTGCAAAAAAAGGCAGGTTATTTTTTTCCGAATCGTACCAAAATCTAATCAGCACCAGAGTGACCTATACGTGACTTATCTACCGAATTTTGTGAAATTCGGTCCATTAGTTTTTCAGCTAGAGTGGATACAAGCTTTTGCGGGCCATTTCGCAAAAAAATGCGGGTTCTTTTATTCCGAATCGTACCCAAAACTAATCAGCACCAGCCCCGCCCACAAGTGACTTACCTACCAAATTTTGTGAAATTCGGTCCATTAGTTTTTTAGTTACAGTGGATACAAAATCTGCACAGACAGACAGACACACAGACAGACAGACAGACAGACACACAGACAGACAGACAGACAGACAGACACACAGACAGACAGACAGACACACGCACAGACGTCACGCTAAAAATGGTTTTTTCGTATTCTAGAGGTCTCGAAACGTGTAGATCCGTCGAAAACTCGAGTTGTGATTTTCGGTATGATTCCAATACTTTCCCTATACATTACCATGTATTGCAGGGAAAGTAACTGTCCTCACTTACAGTCTTTTGAGATTCCTCAAAGATTATGTCACCAGGGGCGACTATCGGTTGCCGTGGAAAACGACTTCCTCATTTTATAGACGATAAAGAGCGGTAGATTATTTACGTTTTTCTTTCTTTTCTAATTTATTTTTCAGAAATTCAAATTTCAGATAGACTTCGGGCGAAATATTATCATCCTGATACTGAAAGTCGGATCATTTATTAGTTGCAAAATCGGACAATGGAACTTTTATACATACCCCTTGAGCGCAGCGCTTTCATCATTTTGCATAATTAACTGGGAAACTTGTAAAGAGCCATGATGTTCCAACCGCGAATCGGATCCAGGATCTCCGAACTGTCCAGTCGACGCTCTACCGTTAGGCTACTGGGACGAAATAGCAAGCTCTTATCGTCGAAGTGGACTCTGAATTCTCCATCTTCTAATCCCAGATTGGCTGCCAACTGACAATCTCACTGACCCCCTCCTGCTGCTTTTTCCTCTGGTTAGCTTCCTCCTACAACTATTTTTACCCAGGTAAATATCCTGCGTGGTCGTTATCCTCTCAATTTTGAAATCGGTGCTCAATCTTTCAGAGTCCATTGAATCCGTAGTCGTACTAGGGTCACTTCAGACCTCCGACATATTTACACTAACTTATAGAGATGATTTGTTCGGCCACCATTGTAAAGAGCCTTGCTGTCCTAACCGGGAATCGAAATCTGGATCTCCGAACTGTCCAGTCGACGCTCTACCGTTGAGCTACTGGGACGAAATAGCAAGCTCTTATCGTCGAAGTGGACTCTGAATTCTCCATCTTCTAATCCCAGATTGGCTGCCAACTGACAATCTCACTGACCCCCTCCTGCTGCTTTTTCCTCTGGTTAGCTTCCTCCTACAACTATTTTTACCCAGGTAAATATCCTGCGTGGTCGTTATCCTCTCAATTTTGAAATCGGTGCTCAATCTTTCAGAGTCCATTGAATCCGTAGTCGTACTAGGGTCACTTCAGACCTCCGACATATTTACACTAACTTATAGAGATGATTTGTTCGGCCACCATTGTAAAGAGCCTTGCTGTCCTAACCGGGAATCGAAATCTGGATCTCCGAACTGTCCAGTCGACGCTCTACCGTTGAGCTACTGGGACGAAATTGCAAGCTCTTATCGTTGAAGTGGACTCTGAATTCTCCATCTTCTAATCCCAGATTGGCTGCCAACTGACAATCTCACTGACCCCCTCCTGCTGCTTTTTCCTCTGGTTAGCTTCCTCCTACAACTATTTTTACCCAGGTAAATATCTTGCGTGGTCGTTATCCTCTCAATTTTGAAATCGGTGCTCAATCTTTCAGAGTCCATTGAATCCGTAGTCGTACTAGGGTCACTTCAGACCTCCGACATATTTACACTAACTTATAGAGATGATTTGTTCGGCCACCATTGTAAAGAGCCTTGCTGTCCTAACCGGGAATCGAAATCTGGATCTCCGAACTGTCCAGTCGACGCTCTACCGTTGAGCTACTGGGACGAAATTGCAAGCTCTTATCGTCGAAGTGGACTCTGAATTCTCCATCTTCTAATCCCAGATTGGCTGCCAACTGACAATCTCACTGACCCCCTCCTGCTGCTTTTTCCTCTGGTTAGCTTCCTCCTACAACTATTTTTACCCAGGTAAATATCCTGCGTGGTCGTTATCCTCTCAATTTTGAAATCGGTGCTCAATCTTTCAGAGTCCATTGAATCCGTAGTCGTACTAGGGTCACTTCAGACCTCCGACATATTTACACTAACTTATAGAGATGATTTGTTCGGCCACCATTGTAAAGAGCCTTGCTGTCCTAACCGGGAATCGAAATCTGGATCTCCGAACTGTCCAGTCGACGCTCTACCGTTGAGCTACTGGGACGAAATTGCAAGCTCTTATCGTCGAAGTGGACTCTGAATTCTCCATCTTCTAATCCCAGATTGGCTGCCAACTGACAATCTCACTGACCCCCTCCTGCTGCTTTTTCCTCTGGTTAGCTTCCTCCTACAACTATTTTTACCCAGGTAAATATCCTGCGTGGTCGTTATCCTCTCAATTTTGAAATCGGTGCTCAATCTTTCAGAGTCCATTGAATCCGTAGTCGTACTAGGGTCACTTCAGACCTCCGACATATTTACACTAACTTATAGAGATGATTTGTTCGGCCACCATTGTAAAGAGCCTTGCTGTCCTAACCGGGAATCGAAATCTGGATCTCCGAACTGTCCAGTCGACGCTCTACCGTTGAGCTACTGGGACGAAATTGCAAGCTCTTATCGTCGAAGTGGACTCTGAATTCTCCATCTTCTAATCCCAGATTGGCTGCCAACTGACAATCTCACTGACCCCCTCCTGCTGCTTTTTCCTCTGGTTAGCTTCCTCCTACAACTATTTTTACCCAGGTAAATATCTTGCGTGGTCGTTATCCTCTCAATTTTGAAATCGGTGCTCAATCTTTCAGAGTCCATTGAATCCGTAGTCGTACTAGGGTCACTTCAGACCTCCGACATATTTACACTAACTTATAGAGATGATTTGTTCGGCCACCATTGTAAAGAGCCTTGCTGTCCTAACCGGGAATCGAAATCTGGATCTCCGAGCTGTCCAGTCGACGCTCTACCGTTGAGCTACTGGGACGAAATAGCAAGCTCTTATCGTCGAAGTGGACTCTGAATTCTCTATCTTCTAATCCCAGATTGGCTGCCAACTGACAATCTCACTGACCCCCTCCTGCTGCTTTTTCCTCTGGTTAGCTTCCTCCTACAACTATTTTTACCCAGGTAAATATCCTGCGTGGTCGTTATCCTCTCAATTTTGAAATCGGTGCTCAATCTTTCAGAGTCCATTGAATCCGTAGTCGTACTAGGGTCACTTCAGACCTCCGACATATTTACACTAACTTATAGAGATGATTTGTTCGGCCACCATTGTAAAGAGCCTTGCTGTCCTAACCGGGAATCGAAATCTGGATCTCCGAACTGTCCAGTCGACGCTCTACCGTTGAGCTACTGGGACGAAATTGCAAGCTCTTATCGTCGAAGTGGACTCTGAATTCTCCATCTTCTAATCCCAGATTGGCTGCCAACTGACAATCTCACTGACCCCCTCCTGCTGCTTTTTCCTCTGGTTAGCTTCCTCCTACAACTATTTTTACCCAGGTAAATATCCTGCGTGGTCGTTATCCTCTCAATTTTGAAATCGGTGCTCAATCTTTCAGAGTCCATTGAATCCGTAGTCGTACTAGGGTCACTTCAGACCTCCGACATATTTACACTAACTTATAGAGATGATTTGTTCGGCCACCATTGTAAAGAGCCTTGCTGTCCTAACCGGGAATCGAAATCTGGATCTCCGAACTGTCCAGTCGACGCTCTACCGTTGAGCTACTGGGACGAAATTGCAAGCTCTTATCTTCGAAATGGACTCGCCAAACTCTCTCATTGAAGAAATATATTGCATACGACTGCATGTATCATAATTTAGATACTATTTTATAAAATTGAGGTGATAAAATTTCAATTCATCGATTGAGAGGTCTTTCAGACCGAATTTTTTAACGTTAACGGGTTTAATTTGCATATTTCGTCAGATCTGTAGATCGTCCGAAAGCACAGATAATTATGTTTCTAATGTTGAGAAAAAAGACATCCGTTTCTGTTTTAACTCGCTTAGAAAATACATTTTTGATACTTCATTTTTACTTTCCCTGCAATACATGGTAATGTATAGGGAAAGTATTGGAATCATGTCGAAAATCTCAACTCGAGTTTTCGACGGATCTACACGTTTCGAGACCTCTAGAATACTAAAAAACCATTTTTAGCGTGATGTCTGTGTGTGTGTCTGTTTGTCTGTCTGTCTGTGTGTCTGTGTGTCTGTCTGTGTAGATTTTGTATCCACTCTAACTAAAAAACTAATGGACCGAATTTCACAAAATTTGGTAGGTAAGTCACTTGTGAGCGAGTCTGGTGCTGATTAGTCTTGGGTACGAGTTGGAATAAAAGAACCCGCCTTTTTTTGCGAAATGGCCCGCAAAACTTTGTATCCACTCTAACTGAAAAACTACTGGACCGAATTTCACAAAATTCGGTAGAAGAGTCACTTGTGGGTTACCCTGGTGCTGATTAGATATTGGTACGATTCGGAAGAAAATAACCTGCCTGTTTTTGCAAAATGGCCCGCAAAAATCGTCAAAATCTAAACTAATGAACTAGGTATACTCAAATATATCCATTAAATGCTCGTTTAATACGTAATTTTTAACGACAAAAATAATAAGACCAACCCCATTACACTAGGACTAACCGTTCTCGAGATATTTTAGTTTTCCGTATTTTCTCTAGGCCACCTTTGAAAATAAGTCCGGTTACCGAATGAGAACGAAAATTGAATTAAAAGTGAAATAAATTTAATTAAAATATAGAGAACGTTAATATAAGTCTGCAGGGAAAGTCATGTGCTGCCACAACAGATTTTTAAAACTGCGTTCCTTACACGAGAAGTAATACTTTTTGTTCATTGCCATCGTGTCGGGGGTTGAGGAGCAGGGCTGGCACCTGAATAAAAAAATCTGATGTGGGCAGCACATGACTTTCCCTGCAGACTTATATTCACGTTCTCTTTATTTTAATTAAATTTAATTCACGTTTAATTCAATTTGATAACTGGAATTATTTTCAAAGGTGGCGTAGAGAAAATACGAAAAAAATAAAATATCTCGAGAACGGCTAGTCCTAGTGTAATGGGGTTGGTCTTATTCCTTTCTTCGTTAAAAATTACATATTAAACGAGCATTTAATGGATATATTTGAGTATACCTAGTTCTTTTAGTTCAGATTTTGACGATTTTTGCGGGCCATTTTGCAAAAAAAGGCAGGTTATTTTCTTCCGAATCGTACCAAAATCTAATCAGCACCAGGGTGACCTATACGTGGCTCATCTACCGAATTTTGTGAAATTTGGTCCTTTAGTTTTTCAGCTAGAGTGGATACAAGCTTTTGCGGGCCATTTCGCAAAAAATGCGGGTTCTTTTATTCCGAATCGTTCCCCAAACTAATCAGCACCAGCCCCGCCCACAAGTGACTTACCTACAAAATTTTGTGAAATTCGGTCCATTATTTTTTTAATTAGAGTGGATACAAGATCTGCACAGACAGACAGACAGACAGACACACAGACAGACAGACAGACACACAGACACACACACAGACGTCACGCTAAAAATGGTTTTTTCGTATTCTGTAGGTCTCGAAACGTGTAGATCCGTCGAAAACTCGAGTTGCGATTTTCGGCATGATTCCAATACTTTCCCTATACATTACCATGTATTGCAGGGAAAGTAAAAATCTGATGTGGGCAGCACATGACTTTCCCTGCAGACTTATATCCACGTTCTCTTTATTTTAATTACATTTATTTCACTTTTATTCAATTTTCGTTCTCATTCGGTAACCGGGCTTATTTTCAAAGGTGGCGTAGGGAAAGTACGAAAAACTAAAATATCTCGAGAACGGCTAGTCCTAGTGTAATGGGGTTGGTCTTATTCTTTTCGTCGTTAAACATTACGTATTAAACGGGCATTTTATGGATATATCTGAGTATACCTAGTTCTTTAGTTTAGATTTTGAAGATTTTTGCGGGCCGTTTTGCAAAAAAAGGCAGGTTATTTTTTTCCGAATCGTACCAAAATCTAATCAGCACCAGAGTGACCTATACGTGACTTATCTACCGAATTTTGTGAAATTCGGTCCATTAGTTTTTCAGCTAGAGTGGATACAAGCTTTTGCGGGCCATTTCGCAAAAAAATGCGGGTTCTTTTATTCCGAATCGTACCCAAAACTAATCAGCACCAGCCCCGCCCACAAGTGACTTACCTACCAAATTTTGTGAAATTCGGTCCATTAGTTTTTTAGTTACAGTGGATACAAAATCTGCACAGACAGACAGACACACAGACAGACAGACAGACAGACACACGCACAGACGTCACGCTAAAAATGGTTTTTTCGTATTCTAGAGGTCTCGAAACGTGTAGATCCGTCGAAAACTCGAGTTGTGATTTTCGGTATGATTCCAATACTTTCCCTATACATTACCATGTATTGCAGGGAAAGTAAAAATCTGATGTGGGCAGCACATGACTTTCCCTGCAGTCTTATATTTACGTTCTCTTTATTTTAATTAAATGTATTTCACTTTTATTCAATTTTCGTTCTCATTCGGTAATCGGACTTATTTTCAAAGGTGGTGTAGGGAAAGTACAAAAAACTAAAATATCTCGAGAACGGCTAGACCTAGTGTAATGGGGTTGGTCTTATTCTTTTCTTCGTTAAAAATCACACACAGACGTCACGCTAAAAATGGTTTTTTCGTATTCTGTAGGTCTCGAAACGTGTAGATCCGTCGAAAACTCGAGTTGCGATTTTCGGCATGATTCCAATACTTTCCCTATACATTACCATGTATTGCAGGGAAAGTAAAAATCTGATGTGGGCAGCACATGACTTTCCCTGCAGACTTATATCCACGTTCTCTTTATTTTAATTACATTTATTTCACTTTTATTCAATTTTCGTTCTCATTCGGTAACCGGGCTTATTTTCAAAGGTGGCGTAGGGAAAGTACGAAAAACTAAAATATCTCGAGAACGGCTAGTCCTAGTGTAATGGGGTTGGTCTTATTCTTTTCGTCGTTAAACATTACGTATTAAACGGGCATTTTATGGATATATCTGAGTATACCTAGTTCTTTAGTTTAGATTTTGAAGATTTTTGCGGGCCGTTTTGCAAAAAAAGGCAGGTTATTTTTTTCCGAATCGTACCAAAATCTAATCAGCACCAGAGTGACCTATACGTGACTTATCTACCGAATTTTGTGAAATTCGGTCCATTAGTTTTTCAGCTAGAGTGGATACAAGCTTTTGCGGGCCATTTCGCAAAAAAATGCGGGTTCTTTTATTCCGAATCGTACCCAAAACTAATCAGCACCAGCCCCGCCCACAAGTGACTTACCTACCAAATTTTGTGAAATTCGGTCCATTAGTTTTTTAGTTACAGTGGATACAAAATCTGCACAGACAGACAGACACACAGACAGACAGACAGACAGACACACAGACAGACAGACAGACAGACACACGCACAGACGTCACGCTAAAAATGGTTTTTTCGTATTCTAGAGGTCTCGAAACGTGTAGATCCGTCGAAAACTCGAGTTGTGATTTTCGGTATGATTCCAATACTTTCCCTATACATTACCATGTATTGCAGGGAAAGTAAAAATCTGATGTGGGCAGCACATGACTTTCCCTGCAGTCTTATATTTACGTTCTCTTTATTTTAATTAAATGTATTTCACTTTTATTCAATTTTCGTTCTCATTCGGTAATCGGACTTATTTTCAAAGGTGGTGTAGGGAAAGTACAAAAAACTAAAATATCTCGAGAACGGCTAGACCTAGTGTAATGGGGTTGGTCTTATTCTTTTCTTCGTTAAAAATGACGTATTAAATCAGCATTTAATGGATATATTTGAGTATACCCAGTTTTTTATTTTAGATTTTGGCAATTTTTGCGGGCCATTTTGCAAAAAAAGGCAGGTTGTTTTTTTCTGAATCGTACCAAAATCTAATCAGCACCAGGGTGACCTATACGTGACTCATCTACCGAATTTTGTGTAATTCACTTTTAATTCAATTTTGTGTAATTCACTTTTAATTCAATTTTCGTTCTCATTCGGTAACCGGGCTTATTTTCAAAGGTGGCGTAGGGAAAGTACGAAAAACTAAAATATCTCGAGAAGGGCTAGTCCTAGTGTAATGGGGTTGGTCTTATTCTTTTCGTCGTTAAACATTACGTATTAAACGGGCATTTAATGGATATATCTAAGTATACCAAGTTCTTTAGTTTAGATTTTGAAGATTTTTGCGGGCCGTTTTGCAAAAAAAGGCAGGTTATTTTTTTCCGAATCGTACCAAAATCTAATCAGCACCAGAGTGACCTATACGTGACTCATCTACCGAATTTTGTGAAATTCGGTTCATTAGTTTTTTAGCTAGAGTGGATACAAGCTTTTGCAGGCCATTTCGCAAAAAAAGGCGGGTTCTTTTATTCCGAATCGTACCCAAAACTAATCAGCACTAGCCCCGCCCACAAGTGACTTACCTACCAAATTTTGTGAAATTCGGTCCATTAGTTTTTTAGTTACAGTGGATACAAAATCTGCACAGACAGACAGACACACAGACAGACACACAGACAGACAG
Organism: Amaurobius ferox; assembly: GCA_951213105.1. Classification (NCBI taxonomy): domain Eukaryota; kingdom Metazoa; phylum Arthropoda; class Arachnida; order Araneae; family Amaurobiidae; genus Amaurobius; species Amaurobius ferox. The sequence continues at coordinate 14,889,601 of OX578140.1, forward strand.
ACAGACACACAGACAGACAGACAGACAGACACACGCACAGACGTCACGCTAAAAATGGTTTTTTCGTATTCTAGAGGTCTCGAAACGTGTAGATCCGTCGAAAACTCGAGTTGTGATTTTCGGTATGATTCCAATACTTTCCCTATACATTACCATGTATTGCAGGGAAAGTAAAAATTGAAACATGGCGTTTTTGTCTTTAATAAACACAATAGATGGCGCCATTATAACAAAACATAGCGAAAGTTAAAGCAATTGAAACAGTTGCGGAGTTTCATGAATGAAAGTTGTTATTCTTGGGTGTACTGAAGAAGAAATATTTTTCTGGCCTTCGAAACTGGTCGACACTATTATTTTATGTTGTATGTGGCTTTTAAAGGAAGCTATTTAAGTTTTATTACATTAACAGTTTAAGCGATGCGTATAATCAAAAATTGTTTTAGTTTCAGCGACGGACAATAGAGGGTGCTCCCAATAAAAATCGCCGCTGTATTTAGGCCGGTTGAATTTCGCAACTTTTAAACTAATTCGAATTTTCAAAAAATTTTGACGAGGTGTTTCCTTTTGAGAGTCGAGGTACCTCTGTATAAATGTTCATGGTTTTGGGTCTCTTGCATTTTCTGCTAGGTGAAGAACAAACATACAGATAATCAAATTTATTGTTTTATTATCATAAATACAGGTAATTACTCTACTTAGTCTTTTGAGATACTTTACAGATTCTGTTATTACACAACACGCAATCGTAAGATGCCGTGGAAAACAACTTGCACACTCATTTTGCAGAAGATAACACGTGATCGGAAGATTATTTTTCTTTTCCTTTCTTTTAAAATTAAAAAAAAATAAACCACGAGCGAAATATTATCATCCTGATATTGAAAGTCAAATTATTCATTAGTTTCAAAATCGGTAGAGGCAACTTTTATACTCGCTGAGCGGTGCACTTTCGTCATTTTGCATAAATCACTAAGAAACTCTTTTATTGATGAAATATGTTGTGGAATGGCAACGCGAAGGAATGTAAAGATTTATTGTGGAAAAAGTTTGCAATGCTTAGTCTTAAAATTCGAAAAATTGATATTTTCACATATTTATGTTTGGAATTTTTCAAATGTATTGTTTAAAAATGTTGCTTCTAATTTTCGACTAAGGAATATTGCGAGTCTCAAAATGTGCAAACACCAATAGCTAGCTTTACGTCAATGCAAATAAATGGAGCACAAATCGAAACAAAGGAAAATGAATAACAGCATTTATTGTTAAAGGAAATAAATAACGAAAATATACGTTACTGCACTACAAGGTATTTAAAGAAAATCTTGGAAACTGTAATTAAAAATAAAACAAATTTATATATGGGACATTTTCTCTAAACGAGCTTTTTCATCTTTCTTGTTACGATATATATATTTTTATATTTTTTAACAAGATATATTAATATATATATTTTTCTATTTTTTAACAAGATATATATTTTTTAACAAGAAAGATGAATATATTTCTTTCTATTTTTTAACAAGATATATTAATATATATTTACATATATATATTTTTTTCTATTTTTTAACAAGATATATATTTTTAACAAGAAAGATTAAAATATTTTTTTCTATTTTTCAACCTGCTTTCTGCAATATATTTGAACATGGGAAGTTTAAACTAAAAAAAAAAAAAAAAACAGTAGCAGGTAGTGATCATTTTAGTAAATTAAATAGAAAATGCAAATTTTTATTTTCAAGGCAAGTAAATACAGCATGGCAGGAGAATAACACTCAATATAGGCAACTGCTTTGTTAGTATGTATATATGTCATTAGAAAAATACAAAAAAAAATTGTTTTACTTTAATTGCAATCTTATATTTAGAACTAATTTCTCTTATTTGTTTTATCGTCTTAAACGAAAATCTAGTTTTTAAATGTAATTCACCTACTCTAATGTCATTTCTTTGTCTACCAAGAAGACAGGTGAATGATGACAAATCATCTGATTTTACTATCTGAGCATATGAGTTTTATTCGCATTTAAGCCTAACTTGATATTCAGTTTGCTGCACTAACTTTGCACACATATATGTTAAATATATATATATATATATATATATATATATATATATTTACTTTTCTATTCTGAGAATAATTAAAGACAGTGAAATGACATTCAATAAAAAAAAACTAATTTTTTAAATACATTAGGTGACAGTGAATGTGAGAAACCAAGAAGGAGTAGGCAGAAATTGATAAAAATCGGCCAACAGAGAGAGACAGCAATGAACAATAAGTGATGTTTATTACAACATGCTTGTGATGTTTATACAATGAGCGATAACACCGTCTGATTAGTAGGTTGTAGGACCATCGCCGGCGGCGATACAGGCAGTAACTCGTATAGGTACAGAGTCAATGAGCATGCGGATGGTATCATGAGGGATGGCTGCCCATTCCCAGTCAACCATTTGCCAAAGTTCGTCTTGGCAAATGGTTGACTGGGAAATAAAGGCCTTGCGTGGGAGCCGTTTACCACAGCAGCCGTGTTACTACGACATTTATCCTACACTACAGGTAACGTGGTTTCGACGCAAACAATATGAAAATCCCTACATAAATGTCGGTTTTATTTGTTCTTTTCTTGCCATTAGAGATATTTGCTTGCCAAGCGAATAAAATGTGAGAAACCGGTTCAGTGTATGTTGTTAGCATAAAAATACAATTCTGATATTTAAAAGTAAAAGTAAAATGTTCTATTACGAATATCTATGCATGAGCAAAGTTCCCCATCATTGAAACCCTAACGATAACTTGGTTTTAATACCACAAAAACGTTTACGCCTCAGGTGACAATAACAGCTATTTGAAGGCATTCTGGGTGAAGAAAAAGATGAAGCAACTCCCACATTCTTCCCACTGGAAATGTGGGGATTAAAAGAGTTTTTATGGCAATACTAAAAAGACCCCAGGGGTAATGTTGGAATCTTTTGAAAAAACTTAAATTGTAAAATATAAAAAATAAATTTCTGGTACTGGAGCGTCGATAAAAGTTATTAGATTTGACGGATGCCCCAGCCTCATGAAAAATGCATATTATAGGTATTGCTCTTTCTTTACATTTTATAGAGGTAAATTACATTTTCCAAGAGCGCGTATCTCTATTTGCGCATGGGATTGGAGAACTGAAAACAATGAAGTATATCTGTAGAGAACGGAACAAAAGTATAGCTATGAAATGTTTTGCTTTTATGAAAGGTCTTTGTAAGGTTTTCATTTTCCCTACAATACATGATAATGTATGGGGGAGTATTGGAGTCGTGTTGAAAATCGCAACTCGAGTTTTCGACGGATCAACACGTTTTGGGACCTGTGCAGAGGATGCTAGTTATATATAAAGGACCAATATTTTACTTTCCGTACAATACATGATAATGTAAAACTAAACTACTGGAATCTTCTTAAATAATAAAAGGCAATGTCTGTCTGTGTGTCTTATACATTATACGTTCAGCGACCGCGCGTCGGAAAGCTATAAAATTTGGCAATCGGAGACCCGGGGGGGGGGCGGGAAGGGGACACGTGAAAACCGATTTTTGAAATGAGTTATTTTTTTAGTTATTTAATGTTTTATGCGATTTCGACCGTTTTTTTTCATTTTCCCCCTTTTTTCTCCACGATCCAGACGTAGTAGAAAAAAACAAATCACACCACTGGAAAGAGCAGACAATTGCGAGTTAAATATATCAATTTCCAATCTCAGGAACAAATTTTAATATTTTTAAAGATTTTAAAACAAAAGTCACTTTCGGTTAAAAAAAACGAACTTTCGTTCTTAAATCATTCTTCCATCGGAAAAAGTTCCGAGAATTTCGACTAATAATTTACATTTTTAGAAAGCTCAAAGATCTGGCATTCGTACAAGTCCAATCTGGTCAAGAAATAATGAAAATTGCCAGCAGGATCGGGATTTTAAGATTTTACGAATTCCAATTTCTCGGCGTTCCGCTAAAGCAGTTCTTTAACGGCGTCCCCTCCCCCGCAGAAATTTTTTCCCCGTTTCCATGGAGACCGCACTTCCGATTTTAAATTAATTAGGAGCTTAGCATATGTATTGTATACATCGGGTGAAATTATTATATTTATATGATATTTTAAATGGATATTTTAATTTATGGATATTTTAAATGGATATTTAAAATAATTTAAATGATTGAGTTATGGTGGATTGAATTGTGGTGATGTATTTGAAATTATTATATTTATGGATTGGTGGAACGATATGAATATTTTAAATGGATATTTTAATTTATGGATATATTTTAATTTTATGGATATTTTAAATGATGGAACGATTGATATTTTAATAGAGCTTAGCATGTGGTCATTATAAAATTTAAATTAGCGCACGCGATTTGCACTCGGTAGGCCCGGGTTCGATTCCCACCACTGCCTAAACTGGCGCCGTGTTCAGGCGGAGTACGATCACGTTAAACATGTGGGTCAGTAAGTCCTTCCGAGAGGTTGGTGGTAGGGGAAGGAGAGTACGGTCCCTGTGGATGCCTGCCCCACTGGGTTCCGGTCTAAATTGGGTGGCACTTCCTGGCCGTCCAAACAGTTACCTTACACCTTTCTGGTAGGTCGCGCCAGCGAGTTTACCACGGTCAGAATTTGCCACGAACAGAATTTTCAAGGGTAGCGAACAGGCTGGTCGCCAAAAGAGGCTAGTAGGTTCATAAATCGAAATCACCGAGTTTTCTGGTGATTTACGCGCTGTGAGCATATTCGATCACAAATCCACTATATGTAGCATGACGTCTGCATGTATATATATCTGTGCAATTTATGTATCCTAACTGAAATCATACATAATTTACCACAATTGGGTAGATAGGTGACTTATGGGTTATATTGGTACAGATTAGATTTTGGTACGTTTCAGCGAAATAGGTTCGGCAATTTTTTTCAATGATCCGTAAAATTCTTAAAATGTATTAGGAAAAGAAACCCCTAAATATTCTTAAATATGTTATTAATGAAATGCTTTCTTTATATGTAATCTTTTATGATAAAGCGAATACAATGCCACCCCCTCCTTATTCTAGGATAAACCGTTCTCAAGGTATTTCATTGTTTCAAAGTTGGGCGAGTTGGCAACGCTTTGCACTGTAATTCAAAGCTATTCGACGAAGTTTCTTAAAATTTGGTAATTAAGTCATTTAAGATTATCCTCCTACTGATGTGATTTCGGTACAGTTTTGAAAAATAGAACTGGCTTTATTTTCAAAATGGCCCGCATTATTTAAAATAATAAAATATTAAACATGCTTAAAGCTGATAAATATGATTAAATAGATTAAATACGCGTTACTGGGGATTAAAAAACCATTAAAAATCAGGACCTTCAATATTGTCAAATAAATAATCATTCCATACGTATGTTTTATTACAAAATGAATGACGAAATGGTTCAGAACGCTCTAGTATGAACCATTCTCGAGATATTGCACATTTTTCAATTAAATTTACAAAAGAAAAATTACACTATTGTACAGGAATTTGCTGTAAAGCCAAAAAAGGAGAGACACTCTGCTTGCACTAATAAGGTGCTAAAAGCGACCCATTCCAGTTTATGTTGTGTTAAACAAATGCCAAAAGCTTCATTCTGTAGATGCTGTAGATTATAATTTTGCTGAGACAGAAGTAAAGACATTGTGTTATATAAAGGAAGTCATATGTTGACTACATCAGATTCTATCTATATGTAATACGTTAAAGCAATTTCTGAAAATATGAAAGTCTTTACGGGAGATTTATAAAACATTCTCTGTAAAATAATTCTAATTTCAAACGGATAGAAAATGGCTTGATTGGGATCATTAAGAAAACGTTGAAACTTTATTTCTCCGAATCTTGCATTAGGTGATTACGCAGGTACAAGAATTAAAATATTTTCTCACCATTTCAAGAAGATACAAATAATAACGAGCTGAATGTCGGCGCTTTTAAAGTGCAGTCCTGTATCACCGAGCTCTAAAGAGAGGAATTAAGCGATCTGTTACCATAGTAACAGGTGTTCATATCCCCCCATCTTCTTTTGTGAGCAGCTGTATGAAAGAACTCTATTATGTGAAATATCAAAGTCGTGCATCAAATTGCGAAACATCGTATTCAGCTATTATCGCCGGCATATTATGAGATATCTTTTTGTTGAGCCTTTCCTGGACGAAGAATCGAATTCTGCTCGGCATACAGTGGAATGAAATATTTTGTGTACTGTGAGGGGTACAGGAAATATTTACGGGTTTATTTATTTTTCATTTAAATCAATTTTCGTTTTATTCATTTCAATTAAATACATTCTCGTCCCTTCTTCTTCTTTGTCCCATATCGTCCGACTTACCCAAAAGTCTAAGATATCTGTTTAGACAGCCAGGAAATGCGACCCAATTTAGACTAGAATCCACGGGGCAGCTCCCTCTTTTTCCTACCACCAACCTCTCAGAAGAACTTACGGACCCAAAAGTTTTACGTGCCCGTACTCCGCGTGAACTCAGAGACTGTTTGGGCACAACCGGGAATCAAAGTGCAATCGGTCATACAAGTGCAATCTCCGTGCACTAATCACTGAGCTGTCCCGCCCACACTGCTCCTTGGAAAGTTCTTCAGCACCCAAATAAGTTTGTAAGAAAATGAACATGAGTGTGCACATCGAAATCTATCTATAGTAAGGTGACTATGCCCAATCAAATACAATGGATTGCAGCGCCCCTAGCGAAGTAATCAAGAAGTTAGGAACATGAATTTTGTAATAAAGCGAGATAGATGAATATTGTTAATTACAAAGTTGAAAATTGTCTAATTAGTGAGCATTGACACCATGAACGAGCGAAAAGTGTATATGGAAAGTAATGATTACCCGTCAAAAAAACTGTATCACCAGGAACTGTAACTTGATAATTACCGGATATTTATACGTGTAGAATATTTACTTAAATTAACATAGACTTTACAGATTTTCATGAGTTATAATACATATTAACGTGCAAATAAAACGTTTCAGAAATAATTGAAGAGAGCGAAATAATAGAGTAAGCTTCTTTCTGTTGACTACTGCACGTGATTTGCTGTTGTCTGTCTGCATGCTTGACCCCCTACGATAATTGATATAGGCCTGAACTTTAGATATGTGGTACATATTGATATTTTACAGTACAAGGTCGTAGCTGAATGTGACCGAATAAAAAGTGCACGTGCTACAGCCTTTTTACTGAAATAGTATGTCCAACTATAACTCTTCGAAATTTTAGCTGATTTCTTTACAATTTGGATATGTGGTTCAGATATATATCTTAAGGATCAAGTTCGTTGCTGAACATGATAGGATAAAAATTGCACAGCTTACGTCCCCTTTACTTTATATTCAACGATAGCTCTTCTAAAGCATAACCGATTTATTTTTTACAATTTTTACATGAGGTGAAAACATATACCTTTAACCATCGCTCCAATTTGAGTCGCTATCAATTTAATGTTCGCTACCAATTTGAGACGTGAATAAAGTTACTGTTGTGAGAAATTCAAAAACATTTCACCACAATAGTAATTTCACAGAAATAGAATTAAAATATATTTTCCGTAATATGCCGTAGCTCTTGGTAGAAAATATCTGCGTCTTCTGAAAGAAAAATAAGTTTCGAAAATAATCATGTTTATTGTAAAAGTGCATCAAAGAGGGAAGTTATTACTTCTAACGAATATACTCCTCATGAGAGATGAATTGTAGTTCACCCTCTTCAGTCATTTTAAAATTGTAAAAATATAATAAGAATAAAAATAAAATATTTCCTTTGTGCAAGTTTTGAATTTCCAGAATTAAACTAGTTCCCTGGAAAACATTAGATAAACATAAAATGTTGGCGAGAGTATTTTACAGTAAAATTTTCCAGATCTTTTAGACATTCAAAAATTGCAATAGCTATTTACGCTTTATGGTTTACAAATAGTTATTTAACAAGTAAAAGTTTTAATAAATATTTGCTCTCTTTACCACCAAACACCGCTTCAATAGTTCAGCACAGGATTATTGCTTATTGAAGTATTATCTGTTGTTGCGTAAACATAGATAAATAAATTTGATTCATAACATAACATTTTAATGAGCCATATAGTGCAGATTTTGTTAAAAATATATAGTCACAAAACTCGCCAATGGAAGGCTTTTCTAAATATTTTAATCACGTTTTCAGTTCAGGCATGGATGGGCCACCAAGGTTTATACTTAAGGCTCTTCAGGACTATAAATACTGATATATACAGGGTTACTAGTGTCGTTCTTAGGAACCCCTATAACGGTTGTGGGACAGTCCAGTGGTTAGTGCGCGGGGATTGCACTCGGAAGACCAGAGCTCGATTTTTGGCTCTACCTAAACTGTCCCCGTGAAGTAAGGGTACGTTAAATATGCGGATCCGTAAGTCCTTTTGAGAGGTTGGTGGTAGGGGAAGGAGGGTTCGGTGTCTGTAGATGCCGCCCCCATCGGGTTTTGGTTTAAATTGGCTGGCACTTCCCAGCCTTCCAAACAAATACCTTATACTTTCAGGTAGGTCTGACGGTCTGGGTCTAGAAGAGGCAACCCTATGACTCTTAAATGAAAGGTTACGAGCCCTCGGGTCTGGGCCGCGAAAAAAAAAATGAAAGGTTATCTAATCCTAATGAATAGCATCAACGATAAAACTGTTACAGAAAGCATTTAAGTGATACAATATAATTATTGGCGAATATTTGTCCTATGTAGGTGCGAATCTCTTAATTTAGGAATTTTAAGGTTCCTTATTTAAAAATCTTCATCTAAAAATTTTAATCTAGGAATCTTAATCTAAGAATCTTAAATTAGAAATCTCAGTCTAGGAATCTGAAATTAGAAATCTTAATTTAGGAATTTCAAATCTTAAATCTTATTTGGGAATCTTAATTTAGGAATTTCAAATCTTAAATCTTATTTGGGAATCTTAATTTAGGAATTTAATTTAGAATCCTATTTTGGACTGCTAAAAGAAACAACATTTACTTGTATAGGAATCTAATATATGATGTGCTCAAAAATTCCTCTATCATCAACAAAGCACATTTCAATCTGAGAAAAAAATATAACCACACACTTTGACAAGCATTGCAATGTCACCGTCTTATAGATCCTGCTGATACAAAATTTTAAATAATGCATTTTACATGCGCACTTCATACGGCCCTGATGTTGATTTTTAATAATTGGATAAGACGCTATAACTTTAGAATTGACTTTTGTCTGGAATTCACTTTGTTGTCGGGTTCGTATCCTAACTTTTTAACTTTCCGTTAGGGGCCCTTCAAACTCTTTTATTCGATTGAGAATGGTCACTTTGACATAACCTGTCAATTGACCTGATGTGTACACTTATGGATCTGTCCTTACAAAATAATCGGGGAGTTTCTTCTTCTTCGACCCAGACCGTCCGACCTACGCAAAAATGTAAGGTATCTGCTTGGACGGCCAGGAAGTGCCACCCAATTTAGAAAAAAAAAAACACTTAGGGACGACATCCACAGCGACCGTACCCTCTTTATCCAACTACAAATCTTTCGGAATTATGGACCCACATATTTAACGTGCCCGTACTCCGTGTGGATACGAGGACAGTTGGGGTAGAGCAGGAAATCGAACTCCGGTCGTCCGAGTGCAATTCCCGCTCACTAACGACAGGGCTGTTCCACCCAGGGGGAATTAAGAACTCTCCTAGAAGCCATGTATGATCTTCTTGACGATTGGGGGTTCTCTGGCTGGAAAAAGGAGTATTGCGAAAAATTTAAGCGTTTGGGACGCTTATTATCCGTAACCTAAGATAAAACTGCAAATAATGTTTCGTTTTTTGTCATAAAATGGATATATAAAAATAATTCCAATATTTTGAAATTTATATCTTCTGTTTTTCGAATAAACTTTAAAAAGTAGCTCTCCGAGCGAGTTTTTTTTTTTTCTCTTCCTTTCACTCGAAATATCTTCGAAACTATAAAAAATAGATATAAATAATAAACGACAAATATATGCATTGGGAAATTTAGTTTCTAAATCTACATTTATTTTAAAAGAAGTTCATATAGTTTTCGAGTAATCGTTTTGTCACGTTGAAGAAACATGAAAATTTTACATTTTTCAAGATTATATTGCGCATAAAGAATTAAAAGTGATCGCTATAAACAATAAGAATGAATTTGTAGTTCTGAGACAGCCCTATAAATGTATATAATCTGATTTTGGATCAAGTTTTTTTTTTCCCGATATTACAAAAGTTGAGTTCTATTTTACAAAATATTAATCCCGCAAAACCATTTCAGCTCCATTTGACTGGAGCCACCGCCGATCTTTTGGGCGGTGGCTTCAGTCCAACTATAGCTATAATGGTTTTACACTATAACTATAATGTCCACAACTTACATCACTTATACACGCAGACAGAGGCATCTTTCCAAACGTGTTCTAAATGTATGCAGGACTTAAAACGTGCTTATCTGCAAAAATTTTGAATTCAAAAAATTTGGGAAACAAAACTTTTTTTCAATACAACAGTATCTGAAATAAAATATTGTCATCCAATATAAATATCAGGGAAAGGTCCAAAATAAATATCAGGGAATTCCAATGTCCAAAATATCAGGGACAAGGTTTTAGAAAGTACGGTCAATGAATCTGTTAAAGTACACGAATGCTTTACAAACACAATTATACTGCTAATGGTTTTTGTCATGTCTAGATAAGCAATATACAATAATTCAATTTTTAACACTTTCCAACATATTTGAGAAGTGTTTATGATTTTGTCCATTGTCTGTCTGCCCGTTCGCATGATGACAACCGTAAAAATGACTTTTATCAAAAAGAAATTTTGGTATGTTGTTGAGACGGTCTTTGGGACATACGGGAATGTAAATGAATAATATCATCCAATTAGGTTTGCATTGAACCCCGGTTGAATAAAGTACAATACATTGAATCCTATGGGACCTAATTTTTCAAACATTTAAGCGAAGTTAACTTTCACGAAGTGCTTCAAAAATTTTGGAAAATATTCAAATTATCCCATAAAATATATAAAAAAATTTCATCAAAATGTGTTTGTTATTTTTTCAATTTACAATTAAAATAATAATTACACCCTTATTATATGAAGAGATCACGTGACCCACTTCAAAATAAAATATTATTTCAATCTTTCTTCCCAGTATAAGAATAATGATTTTTAAAGTCCTTTTAAATTTATATTTAGTGTTGTATTCGTCCTAAAACCTCTTTATTTTTACGTATTTTTTGTGCATTTATATTCTGCGCCAACGCAATTACACTATTTTTTAGATTAAATGATCATCAAACTTTGATTGTTTCTACAACGACGCCCAATTTTAATGGATGCAGAATGCAAACAAGTGATTGTAAGGTGAGTTGTATAAGAATTGATGATTTTTTTTTCACGCAGAATTATTTAGCTCTGGAGTCTGGAATAAAAGTGATATGAATGAAATATTCGTTACTTTTACATACAGAGCCAGACGATTTATACTTCGATGACGACATTTGAATAAATTTCATTTTTTTTCCGATGAAGTTTTAGTTTTTCAAATATAATAAATTATTGTAATAAAATATATTAGCGCTGAATGTATCGCATTTTAGAGATGTTTAAATAAAATTGAATTTCGTCGGAAAGTGTTTCATAATCAATGCTTTATGCATGATTGACCTTTCTTGTTCTTTAATAACCAAGAATATACGTTTGTCCTTATAGAAGTAATTTCATTTACAAAAATAGCTTATAAATCATAGATACACAATTTAATCAAAATATAGATCAAAAATTATTTTTAAATATTATATGATTTTAATTATTTCTCTCCCTCCCCACTTCACTCTAAAAATATCCAGGTTTGGAAGATACTGTTACGAATACCTAAAACAAAATAAAAGTAATACCCAATAATAATTAATGCCCCATATTACAATTATCACAATTAATACCTGATTGATTAACATAATTAATGTCCAACGATAGTTACTGCCCAATAATAATTCTGAAATATTTAGATTTGGAAGAAACTGTTACAAATGCTTAAAACGTGCTTCGCGGCATATAAAGTGTCCCCGAGGAAAAACGGCATTTACAGACAACCATTGTTATTATTGGAAGGTGGAGGTTGTTTGACCTTGGAGACAAATTTAGCTTAATATTTAACATGACATCCTTTGGCTAATTCTAGAAATTTCTCGAACCTTTGATATTGCTTAAAAATCCCACGGTTCATGTGGGTTTCCTAGAACATGGGTTTTTACAACAGAAGAAAATACAACTAAATGATAAAGTATGTATCATTTAGTTGCAGAGGATGGAGTGATGCGAATAAATATGAATTAAAATTACGTCGCTGTTTTGAGAATCTTTACGTCTGTTTTGTAACTCTAATCTTTTGTTTTGTTTTATTGACAGTTATTCGGTAACAGTGTAAGATAGTTAAGGAGTTATTGGGTGTATATTGTTCCTGCTTGCGCTGATTGGAGATTTAAGTAAAGTGTTAGTTAGTCTGAATTTCGGGCTCACACTTGTATCCTGAAAATACGCATACGATCTCAAAGGATACTTCGAAACAATACATTATAGGGATACATTGCATAAAAATCTTAAATATTTATATTCATACAAGGAATCAACCAAGAAAGCAAGCTTGTCTATCATAGAGTGCCAATTCATGCTCTGAAGCTACCAACCGTTACCCAGACATCAGAACCTCCGGCAATTTTCTGAGTACAAATTCTAGTTACTGACTAAAGCAAATAGAAATATTTTATCGCATTTTTCCTTCTCAGAAATAGAATCAAAATGCATTTTTGTTCAAAATGCATTCCAGTTCTTCAAAAATAAAACGGTGAGAAAAACGGGTTTCTTGCAAAGAATCATCCGAGAAGAAAGTTATTAGTCCTGCCGTAAAATTATTTTTCTATAAAATAAAATTGAAAATCCGTCTGTATGATTAGTGTATTTGTCTCATGACCACGGGAGAAGGACTGCACCGAATTTCATGAAATTTTGTAGGTATTCTTAGAATGGCATCTCTTAAATTTTAGTTTATGTATCGAATTTATAGGACCAGGGGTTCTCGATATGCTAATAAAAAACCAACCTATCAAACAAACAGCATTATACAGGCGATATTTTTTCCCACAAATTTATTTAAAGATAAATATATTTTGCTTAGCAACTTAATTAAATCTAAAGTGTTTATATAGCAGACAATTTTAATTAAATCTTTTTCTGATTAAAATTGTAAAGATATGTATACGAAGATAAATTTTGTCGTAATTGCTTTCTTGACTGGAGAATACAATTGCGGTCTTCGGGTTTGAAGATTACGGGAATTTTTCATATTTTGAATTTCATACGTCATCTGTTTTATTTTGGAAAATATTTTTCAAACTCATTTATTGTGTTTAGCTAGTTGCTGAAACAGAATAAAAGTAGTATGGGTATGTATAAATTCTAATACATTTCAGTGCTTTCATTTTAGCATATATTAATTAAATTTCCCAGCGCTTCGTTTTGGCATATATTGATTAAATTTCATAGCACTTTCATTTTGGGATAAAATTTCATATATTTTGTAAATTTAGTTTGATATTCTTATATTTCTTCTTAGGAGAATTAAGTTAAATATTTGAATAAAATGTTTTGTACAATAATCTCATTTAAAATACTATAGGAATTTGCACATAACTTTGAACTTAAAGTTTCTTTATTATATATTCCGTTTGAAGAACAGATATACGGCTATATAAATTTCATTGTTTCCTGTAAGTTCCAGTAGAAAATTGCTTTCTTTGTAGTTAGTTATGCAAATTGTAGGTTTTTAAGCATTTATCAGTTGTCTTTACTTACTTTAAGATTATTATCACGGTTAATCCCGGTTAAAATCCCGGTTATCCACACTGCGTTAAGTCGAAACCTGGGCTAACCGAAATGGATTGAACCCATCGTATTTTTTTTCGTCTAGATTCCTAGAACAGTCTGTTTTTGTCGCATAGTACAATGGGCGATGACCCTCTGCGTTTATTCATTTTTTTAGTAAACAATAACCCCCCCCCCCCTCCTCACATCCTGGGTTTTGAGAAAATGACGACGACATTTGCGCGGTGTTTTTATACCCCAATGCTACACGTTTGATACAAATGATGGATCGAGGAATACATAAAACGGAATTATCGCCATTTTGTATTGCAATTTATTATGCAAGAATGCAATGATACACAAAATTGGACATACTTTAAAATTCAACAATACGAAACGTATTGTTTTTCCGGGCAGCACAGGTGTGTGTGAGAAGGTAAGTGCTAATCCTTCAGAACTCTTGGGCGGGTGAAATTTCAAATGCCGATGAGGATATCGATGAGTGAAATGATAATTTTCAGAAAAAGTTATAAATTATTACAAGATGTTGAGGAATGGACGAAGAAGTGAGGTTCTGGGTTACATCCGACGACGTAAAATAGGAATTCGCAGACCGAGAGACGTGTAATATATGTCCTCAAGGATAATGGCAATGAGAACAACACAGATGACACATTCCTAGATCAGAATTGGGTGACTGCTGACTACGGGTTTTAATCTTTAGATAGAAAAAGCTCTCAGATTATTTTTACAGTTCAGTATAAACTGCATTAAGTTTTAAGCAGACTTCGGCAAAATTTGGGTCTGTTGTTGCTTTACGTATTTTAAGAAAGAAGTACTATTTACTCGTATAACGCGACATCGCAACCCCAAAAACGTTGTTATTTTTTTTCAAACTAAGATATCAAAATACTTTTAAAGCAGTAAAAATGAAATCTAAATACGTAAGTCTTTTAAAAATATAATTTTCTGTTTTGTGAATGGAATGAGCATTTAATGGCTATTTTATTGCAACTGACGTTTGTTATGTGACTTTGTAAGATAGGTAAAGAGTTATTTATCAGCTATATATTGGTTTTGTTTACGTTTACTGGTAAAGTTCGGAAAATGTCCTGATAATACAGAGTATTTGTCGTTTTTCTTCTTTTATTCCTGATACAGAGTATTCCAGAGTATATGTCGCAACAATATTCAAATTTTAGAATGTTTTATATGCTTTTTATTTTTTATAATTATTTCACATTTAAAGATTGAAAATTTTTTAACTTTTAGAAATTTACCATTCCAACAATATGTCTATCATTCCGTTATCTGACATCAAACAAACTGTTTGGGAACGATATACGATAACATCACTCGCTTGACACAAATTTTTTCTTATTCTATACATATAAACATACCATCTAGGTCACGGCAGCTGTACTTCAAGCAGCGTGTTTTATTACGATTTGATTTGTGTAATATTTGTACATTTACACTAATCAAAATTCTGTTGCATCTTCATGGCGCAATCTGAGAAGTTTTAACCGCTTGTTCTGTCAGTTACTGATATTTAAAAATTTGTTTCCCAATTTATAAGTCACAATATCTGTTTGCCCTAAATAATTCTTTTTGGTCATCTGTGAACACATACAAAATTCTTTGTTAAATCATCTTCAAGTAAACCATTGTTACGACTTATAATGTAGATCTGGTATCACCAGAAACGATCACGATTACTTTAGAAAGTGTAATATTTTAATTTATTGGGATAAAGAATCGGTGGAACTGAAACGATCATGGTGTCTGAACTTAGTAATTTTATTTATTTTTTTAATATGTTAAGAAACTAAAAGAATCAATTAGAATCCTCCACAGTTAGTTCGGCTTTACACTCTCTTTATCTGGATTACCAGCGAACCAGGTTAATAAAACAGACAATGAAGTTATCAAGAAATATGGATCATGAACTCTGTTGAATATACGAACGCATTGATTCAATACTTTGCCAGAATGTCAACCATTCCATCTGATCGTCCACACTTGCCAAAATATATGATGTGCTTATGAAAATTGTCACAAGATCAAAGCCAAATGTTATTTATTAAACGCATAAATGGATTATTAAAACATAATCGATAATTGTCCAGTTTATTAAAAACGTAATCTATTCTTGTCTAGTTCATTGAAAACACAATCTGGTACTCAAAACTGTTTTCCTATTAGCTCAGTTGGGATGATTTATTTTAAAAGCTGAATTCATAATCAAAGTGGGGCATTCAGTAGCGGTGGGCTAATTTAGCGCTTAATATTTACAAAATGGAAGAAGACAACAAGTTTTTATTGTCATTGTATGTATCAGTTACACTGCTATGAGGCGATTTTTAAAAGCACGAAACCAGTTCACCGATATTGCCGGGTATTATGCTAGTACTTCTTATAGGCAGGTTTCAATACTATGATTTTGAGAAATGTAAAATGAAAAAGAAAATCTGATGTGGGCAACACATGATTTTCCTTATATAATGCAATGAATTTACTACTTTTACAATTAAAAAAATCTGATGTGTGGGCAACACATGACTTTCCTTATATAATGCAATGAATTTACTACTTTTATAGTTAAAAAAATGTTATTCTTATAGTAGATACTTATAGTCTTTCCAAGATATTGAATTTTCTTCAATTAGTCGTCATTTTCAGTGATTTAGCGTCATTTTTATCAATTTGGCGAGATTTTTTTAATTTGGCAGCAATTAAAAATATCGCCAAGTTGGTGACATTCCACCAAATTCGTCGCCAAAACCTCGCCAAGCATTATGGACGGAGAAATAAGTTATTCTTACAGCAGACAGATGACTATTGGCTTTCAAATACAAACGTATTACTCAAAATATCTTTTTTCATGAACAGAACGAGCTAGATCCACGAGAATGATGTCACCTAATTTATTGCATGATATTACATATGAAAAGTGAACATGTTTCTCAAAAAGAAATATATATTTTTTATTTTATATAACTTTTTGATAATTTTTTTAAAAAATGTGCAATATCTCGAGAACGGTTCATGTTAGCGTTCTAAAATTTATGTTAATCGTTTCTAATGAAAAATTACATAAGAAATGTCTATTTGCGTAATTTTATTAGGGGTTTTGATTTTTTGACGATTTTTTCAAAATTTCACTCGAAAATTTAGGGGGGTTCTGGACATTCGATTGCGTATAAAAACAATAGGCTTCCAGTGTTTACGGATTGTGATTTTTGTACTAAATTTCGTTCGAATCGGTCCATTCGTTCGTCGGTTATCGTCTCCAGAGGCCCCCCCACACACACAGACATCACTTCAAAAATGTGTGATTCGTAATCAGGGATGCTTGAAACGTGCTCTCCCCTCGAAACCTCCAATTCGAATTTTCGACCCCGTCACAATACTTTCCTTATACATTATGTATATAAGGAAAGTAATAATTAATAATTAATTTAAATTTCTTTTCTGGTGCATAACTTTCGTATACTTTTTTTCTTTAAATATCACACTTAATATTGTTAGATAAACTTTACAAAACCCTCGAGTCTCAGAAATTTATACAAAACATTATACTAGATAAATTATGCCTCAAAACGTGATTTGAATTTTCAGCAAAATGTCTTTAGGAAAATTTATTATTGCTATTTTAAATATAATTTTGTGAGTTAAAATTAACGGAACCTAGTTTGCTGCAAGATGGCATGATGATGAACGATAGAATGTGAGTAAAGTCACTACATAAAATATAAAAGCTTTTTGATAAATCATAGTTGAAATAAAACGGTTAAGATAATCTACATTATTGCTGTTCAGAAAGTGCAATAAAACATTAAGCTACTCAAGATGAATACTTCAAACACAGAATACAATCAGAAAATAGAACAGGTACATGCCAAAATATTTTCATATAATAGACTGATCATCATATAGATGAAAAATTTCATTTTTAATTGCCAATTTATGCCATGAAAGTATCAAAAGTAATGTCAGTTTCCTAACCTCATGGTCCCCCGGCAATTTGAGTGGTAAAAAGGGCCACTGATAAAAACATAAAGCAATGAAATTTTCTCTCCATCGCTGAATTAGAATCAAAATACTTTGTGTGGTAATATCCCACATTCCCCGAGGGAAAATATTCGAATCTTCTGAAATAACAACGGTAGTTGAGAATAAAGAATTTCAAGTTATTAGCTTCTACAAATAGACTTTTCGTGGGGGGATTAATTTCACAGTTTTTCCTCTTGATTTAATTTTGCAGTAGAAAATTAGTTTTCTTGTGGAGCGTTAGCATTTTGTGTTCTAACATTTTACTGGTTTTTTGCAAAGCTTTCAAGAATTACACGCTTCGATAAAAATTATTCGATAAAAATTGTGATTGAACAGTATGCACAGTAATTCGAAATCAAGGGTGTATTTTGGATACAGAACTGGGGTATCTCATCCCTTTCATACGCCTAGTAATTGTGTTAATTAAGAAAATATTAAATTGCAATAAAATAGTTTTGAAATCGTTAAGGAAAATAAAATTATTTTAAAGTACTTTATTAAGGACTTTAAGTTTAGATAGCCTAGTTTCTGCGCTTGTTTGTTTATTTCTTTTTATCCAGACTATGCCATTTCTAGATACATTTGATGATCTACAGTGTCAAACATTTCCCCACAAATCAAAAGATATAGATTTTTTACGAAAATATTAAGAGGAATTGGAATTTCTCGTCCTTGGATAAGCTAACACTAGGACTATGGACTTATTGCCTAGGCAGAAAAACAATTACAAGCTAATGCGGAAGGATTTGTAAGAAAAATTGATTTTGAAGCACATCAGCCCTGTAATTATGAGACATTAAAATGCGTTCCCTGAAATTAATTTCAATATATCCTACTTTTCTGTTTGTCTTAACCTATTTTCCTGTTTGTCTTGATATTTCAAAACCCTGATGTGTATTGAAATTAATCCGTAAGTTGTATCAATAATTTAGGTTTAACCAGTGTTGAAATGACCATCAACTTTTTTTTACTTTAGTCATGAGTGTGAAAGATACTGAACTGTGTATAAGACAAAATCATACGGGTCTAAAAGAAGTTGAAGACATACGTTTTATATAGCAAAAATTAAGCACACATCCACAACAGAAGGTCTTATATATATATATATATATATATATATATACGTTTTATATTCTGCATTTTGTTAAAACTTATCCCGCCTGTTACATAGTTATTTCTAAAATATGTAACATTGCTGAATTATGGGGAGGACTTGGACCTACAAAGGACGGTCCCTAGTCCTTTTGGTAATATCTATAAGGTTCCCCTTTGGCCACCTGAAATGGAAACGGACAGTGGACTCGGACATCGTGCCAGTGGGGGGCACATTAAAGATAGAAGAACGCTCCATGGGTGGCAAGCGACCGTTGGGGAGCAGGTGCGAGGTCTTAGCGTGGAAGTCAGGCCACCTGCAATAATAATTCTGGGGCCTATAACCAAGCCCCCTGTCAAGATCTGGCCACTGGAAAGGGGGTAACCTTATACCTTCCAAAGATATTAAGGGGGCTTAAACCTTGGAACGAATGAGAGAGAAGGGGGAGGAGAGAGCGACTGGGAGTTTTTTCAAAAGAGAGATTTTTGGAGATTTTAAAAATTGTGAGTCCTTCTTAAGTTGTGAAAGTGTAAAGGTCTAAAAGGACTTCGGAACTATGTGCTTCCGATGTTGCCGTAAACCGTCGTACCAGAGCCCGCCGGGCCAAGAGGCGAAGGTATGCCTTTGACTTCATACTGTGCTCTGATTTGGAATAGCCTCTCTCTCTCTCTCTCTCTCTCTTTAATCCCTATTATATGAGGAGATTAGTTGCTTTGCATTGTGGCACAAGCCAAATGCGTTTATTTAAGAGCCTCAAGTGGTGTTAGAAATAATGTAAATGTCAGATTTCCAGACTGTCTCTTTTGTATTTGTATAATATTTTAAATGATTGTGTCAGCGAACGGAATAGTCTATTATCTTATATTAGAATTTGAGGAAGTAATTTTAAAGCTTATGATTATATTAGAATATTTTAGTGGAGAAATATTTAGACAACATATTGATGGCGAGAAGCCAATGTTAGTTGATCGGATGAGAGATCCGAGTCATCAAAATCTTTTATGTTTAGTGTTAATTATGTAAATAAATTGTTTTTTGTTATTCTAAATGAAATCGGAGTCCTCATTTTCAGAATCTTTTAAATATGTTTTATTTTCAGATAATTCTATACGACACGGCAGCCTTTAATTTTAATGTTCTATGAACAATAATGGTATTTATCGCGCCCAAACCGGGCGTGTGGGAAAAATCCACGCAACACCCCCTTCCTTGAACGTTTTCTCAACCCAAAATGTCTTTAACAGTTCAACGTATTACATTCACCAAATGATACATGAAAATTAACGAAATATATTTGCTTTTAACACTGCCAGTAAAAAACAATTTATATATATAAAAAAGAAATAATTGTGACGCAATTCTATAACAAAGCATCAAAATATAAATAAGATATATATTCACAAATTTCGCTTATAGGGGGCATTTCAAAAGTTCGGAACCAATAGTCTTCGCCCATAAATGAAATTTCCAATTTAAAATATAGGGTAAATATCACTTACCGCACTCTCCTTTATATTGCAACTTGATAAATTTTCTCTGGTGGCAGCCTTGTTTCTTCATTTCACACTCGTTGTGATAGGTCCGGCCGTCCGAACCACAAACCAGGCGAACGGCCAACTCACAAGCATCATCACATTGGCAGGTCGCTTTACCGTGATGGTCAATATCACAGGATTGGTTTGGGCCACATTGTAGATTATCACAGGGGTTAGCACCTGAAAGAAATGCAAATGGGGTTGAAAGTTACTTGTGCATGCTGCCTCTTAAAATTGAGTACGAGTAGCCATAATCAAGCAAGGCTCTTTTACGGTTATGTGCAGTTGTGCTCTTTTGTGGTTGAATCAGAATGCATACATTTGTTTACTAAGAGAGCAAATTTTGTCATTTCTAGAAGTTACATTTTGTGACGTAAAAAAACATTGGTTAAATCAGTTCAAAAGCCAGATGCTAGATTATATCAGCTCAAAACGATTTTGTATTAGTTACGGAATAAAATTTACTTTCTAAAGGTGAAAAATGTTTTAGTTTTCTATGATTATACAATACCTTTTATTTTCAACTAAAAAATAAATATATATGTATTTTGTTATACCAGTCTGCGTGGACTTTGAAAATATCTTTCCGATTGACTTAATTAAATTACTTCAAATACAGCGAAATTTTTAATACAAATATTTATGACTAATTAATTTCAATATATATATATATATATATATATATATATATATATATATATTACATTTTAGTCATTTTTAGTACAAAAGAAACTTTAAAATGGAATTATCTAAAAGTAAATAACTTGCGGAGAAGTTGACTTATGCCATGGCCGCTGCAAAGTCATATGGATCGAATACGAAAAGTAAAAAAAAACCCATACTTGACCAGGTACCGATTGGGAAAGTCTAAGGACCAAGGATTTGTTACAATAGGTTGTTGAATTTGAGTTATGATTTGCGGTAAGGTGAGTCACATTGTTGATGACTTTTGCGACTTGTTACAGTTTCATGAACCTTTTCCATTGTAGCTCATTTTTCATGTCGCCATCTGGTGTGACATTTACAGATAACTGTTGTTACCTGAATTATTTTTGGTGAGTTCGTGTTCTTATGACCGAATTAGTAATGTTGGTGTTATCAATAATCACTTAATAAAATCTTTATAGCATCAAACCGAAAGACCTGACCTATTGGGTCAACATAGTTTTATGTATATCCTATTGCCGCAAACGAGGTCGAAGGATAATAAAGTTAAGTCTAACGGTTGCATGTAGGCAAAACATTTATATACGAGTGTTATTCTTACCACTTGAACACTCTCCAGTGTATATGATTCTTATACTTTTTCGGGATTTACACGCTTCCACCCGCATTGTGCACTCGTTTGTATACGTCTTTCCATCGGAACCACAGACCGGCCGAAAGTCTGGCGAGCACACGGAATTACAGCGACATACAGGCTTCCTACTATCGTCTAATTGGCACGTTTGGGAGGTCGGACATTCGACACCGTCACACGGATCTGAAAAAGGTTAACGAAATCGAAGATCAAATTAAAATTATATTTTATATGAATGTCTGAAATAAAATTAATAAATTTGTTTGATGTCAAAACACAGAACGTGAAAGTAAAGATAACAGATGTAAAGTCATATGCATGGAATGTTAATGGTGAAATATCATATTAGATTATTAGTCTAAATTAGTGTTTACCAAGTTTTCATGACACAATTACCACTGAATCTTTCTTCATTTCGTTTAACTGTTATTTGCAAAGAGAAAATATTGCATGGTGTCAAACTTCCAGCTCTCAGAGTTGGATTGATTTGAGCAATTCCGAACACTCATTTTATGAACGTCACTTAATTTTTAACTGATGTCCTGCTCTCTTTGGAAAAGCAAAATTTCTAATGTCAAACGGGTCACAATAACTCATAATCAATAATATATTTTTTATTTCTAATCAAAATTGTTTTCAACGCATTTACTCATTTGACGTCAGGAGCTATTTCATTTTTTCATTTTTTTTTCATTTGGAGCATAGAACTTTCTGCACCTCGAGAACAGTGTATGCTAACTTTCTGCTGCGAATAACATAAATGTCGAACAGAATTAGCAACTCCAATGAAATTCTATTCGATATTTCCATCAATAAACTTCAGAAACATATATAATTTCCATAAGCTCACACTAAAGGACAGTGTTGAGGATGTTAGCGAATTTTGTGTAATAGAAAGTGACGGACCACCTCGCCATGCTACGTTTAATTTAAAAACTTAACAGGATAATATACATTAGCTTGACGAATGCATTTTGGGGAATAAATCCCGCTATCTATAATATGGGGAAAGGTTACCGTTTGAAGATATAACCTCGTCGTTTGAAAGCTATTAGAATTCTACAAAAAAGAAGTTCTCTGCTGCGTCACGTGATTTAGATAGACACGACGGACAGAATTCTCGCGCATGCTCAGACAGACGGCTATCACCTTTTTAAACGTCTGACAACGAAAATTGAAAAATAATTATACAAAATATGTATGCTAAAAAACTACGAACGTAGGAATTTTATATATAACTATTTATTTAAAAATTGACAACATTTTACAGAATGCTTTCATGTTTTGTGCACATTTTGTGCAAGTTTGTTGCTCCAAGCAACAAGTAGTAGCAAGTTTTGTGCTCCAAATGAAAAAAAAAAATAAAATAAAGAAATGAAATAGTCTCTGATATCAAATGAGGGAATACATCGAAAGCATTTTTAACTGGAAAAAAAATATATATATTACAGATAATGAGTTATCGTAACCCGTTTCACATTAGAAATTTAGCTTTTCCTAAGAGAGCAGGAAATCAGTAAAAAGTTGAGAGACCTCCATAAAATTTAGAATGGTATTGCAATAGATCGTAACAAAAATCTTATTAAATTGATGTATAAATGTAAAATTAATCTTATTGAATGAGCGCTTTAAATGTAAAATCAATCTCTAATTTATTTTGCCACTATGTCAAAATTTGATAATCCGTTGAGAAATCCATGCATTGGACACATTAGATATTTGAGATATATGAAAGGTTTTTAAATATATCCTAGTAAAGATCAGGAAAATAATTTTTACAAAAAAACAAAAATCCTTACCACAGCCGCCATTGAATTTAACTTGTATACTTCTCATTTCTTTGCAGGAAACTTTGTGAAGCTCGCACTCGTTTGGATAATTCCGACCGTCCGATCCGCAAACAGAACCTGGATCGTTCAGCTGAGGGCACTTGTCCGGGCACACACACCGGGCTGTCCGACCGTCAAAGGTGGGGCTGCAGAAGGAACCAAACCGACAATCCATGGTTTTGCACGGATCTTGCACATCTGGAACATCAGTATAGGAAGTATTATTTCTAAAACTAAACTTTATAGCCATTCAATATTTACATGAAACTAATCACCGGACATCTCTTCAAACTCAATATTATAAAAATGCCGTCAAATCCTATTAATGGCATAACCAATTTTTTTGTCACACGAAATGTTTCAAAATACAGGATTATTGTCTCGGTGAATAAACTCACACACATAAGCGGTCGAGTGGAATAACATGCATAGGGGGCGCATAAAAAATAATTTAAAATAGGATTATGCTGCCATTAAAGATAGCAGTATTTTATACCAGTTACTCGCTTCTTCCTTCAACATGGAATAGTTTATACTTTCAATGATAGCTAGAAAGCCCTTAATAATCTCAATTTTCTAAACCTCTTGCGAACAGACAAATGGAGAACTTTATGCCAAAATGTTTACATCTATTTTGCTTATCTGTCTCATGCGATACAAGTGCTGCACTAAAGCTCATGGTTAGTAACCTCGAGGTAGAAAGACTGCGAAATAATATCATCAGCCGCATCGCATGAGATAGATGATCAAATGTATTCCAGACAGATGGTCAAATGTAACTTACAGTCCTTCAATAATAAAATTTTATACGAACTTTGATCCGACTGCAAAAGGTCAAAATAATACTCACAAAATTTGCCTGAAAGAAGCTTTCTACAAACTTGGGATGGGATTTCTGCTGCAGATGACATCGTTCGTAAACTGGGTTTACAATTACGAGCCATTCAACATAGAATGTCCGATACCTGAATGACTGCAGGAAAATTTAGCCATAATTTTGCGAAACTCTGTAAAGACCAACAAACTCATTCCTAAAACCCAGCCGACATCAAAAATTGATTTCATGCAACGTACAGCTACAATATCGAATTTCATACTCACAGAATGCTGTTACCAGCTGTGTAGAATTGAATTTGATGGTCTCCACAGAAGTTCGCAAAATAGTTGCACACAGAACGTAACTCGCTATCATTGCAGATGTTCATTATTCTGTGCTAAGAGCATAATAAGCGAAAAACCGTATTTTTCTGTTATTGTTTTATTTCTTACATTTTAAAGTGCATTTCTGTTGTTGTTGTTTCTAATGACCTCTTGTTTCGGAACAGCCGATATAGGACCAGTGACGCAGGATGTAGGAAGGAACGAAGAAAGACACACAAGACAAGAGAACAAAGTTTATCACAACCAGGCATCACTGACGAAGGTCGGAGGGTGCAGCTTTACATTTAGACGAGGACCCAGAAGGCGGAAGACTGACTTTCCTTAATAAACATCCATGCCTTACTCGAGATTCGAACACAAGCCCACCAGGCAGTAGCCGAAGACGCTATCCACTTCACCGTCTGGGCAGCAAAGTGCATTTCTAATTATATAAAGTCAAATTTCTCATTTGTAGCATCAATGATATAACTTAAAAATCATGATTTTTCAGAAAATCAGGTAAAAGTTTTAATCAGTACAGTTGAACATTTACGCAATAGTGACACAATTGACTTCTCGTGGAGAGGTTTAGATGCCCAATTTTGTCGTTACACCAGTAAAAAGTATAACCAAACACTGTTCTTTCAGCTAAAATACAGCAAATGTTGAGTTATGTCATTGTTGCAGCAAATAAGCAAAATGTAAAGCAAGTCTAAGCATTAAATTACAAAATGCAAGACCGGGTACAATTAAATGATTAGAACAGTCCAGGCATACAATGTAAAAAATCTAATGTGGGCAGCACATTACATTTCCTGCAGACATATATCCACGTTCTTTTTATTTTAATTAAATTTAATTCACATTTATCTCAATGTTCGTTCTCATTTGGTAATTGGACTTATTTTCAAAGATGGCGTAGAGAAAATTCTAAGAAACTAAAATATCTCGAGAACAGCTAGTCCTAGTGTAATGGGGTTGGTCTTATTCTTTTCATCGTTAAAAATACGTATGAAACAAGCATTTAATGGATATATTTGAGCATACGTAGTTTTTAATTTAGATTTTGACGATTTTTGCGGGCCATTTTGCACAAAAGAGGCAGGTTATTTTTTTCCGAATCATACCAAAATCTAATTAGCACCAGGGTGGCCCACAAGCGACTTATCTACCGAATTTTGTGAAATTCGGACCATTAGTTTTTCAGCTAGAGTGGATACAGGCTTTCACGGGCCATTTAGAAAAAAAAATCAGGTTCTGTTATCACAAATTATACCCAAAACTAATCAGCACCAGATTCAACCACAAATGACTAACCTACCAAATTTTATGAAATTCAGTCTAGTAGTTTTTTAGTTAAAGTGGATACAAAATCTGCACAGACAGACACACAGACAGACACACATACACAGAGACACACACACAGACTTCACGCTAAAAATAGTTTTTTCGTATTCTATAGGTCTCGAAACGCGTAGATCCGTCGAAAACTTGACTTGCGATTTTTGACATGATTCCAATACTTTCCCTGCAATACATTACAATGTATTGCAGGGAAAGTAAAAATCTGATGTGGGCAGCACATGACTTTCACTGCAGACTTATATCCACATTATCTTTATTTTAATTAAATTTAATTCACTTTTAATTCAATTTTCGTTCTCATTTGGCAACTGGACTTATTTTCAAAGGTGGCTTAGAGAAAATACGAAAAAAACTAAAATATCTCGAGAACGGCTAGTTCTAGTGCAATGGAGTTGGTCTTATTCTTTTCTACGTTAACACTTACGTATAAAACAAGCATTTAATGGATATAATTGAGCATATGTAGTTTTTTATTTTAGATTTTGAAGATTTTTGAGAGGTCATTTCGCAAAAAAAGCAGGTTATTTTTTTCCGAAGCGTACCAAAATCTAATCAGCACCAGAGTAACCTACAACCAAGTTATCTACCGAATTTTGTGAAATTCGGTCCATTAGTTTTTCAGCTAAAATGGATACAGGCTTTGCGGGCCATTTCGCAAAAAAAGGCGGTTTCTTTAATCCCAAATCGTATCCAAAACTAATCAGCACCAAATTCGCCCAGAAGTGACATACCTATCAAATTTTATGAAATTCGGTCCATTAGTTTTTTAGTTAAATTGGATACAAAATCTGCACAGACAGACACACAGACAGACACATATACACAGAGACATACACGCCGACCGTCCAAATGGTTGCTCAAGTCCTTGTTGACGAGCCGGACGGTCTGGGTCTTCAACACAGACGTCACGTTAAAAATAGTTTTTTCGTATTCTATAGGTCTCGAAACGTGTAGATCCGTCGAAAACTCGAGTTGCGATTTTCGACATGATTCCAATTTTCAATACTTTCCCTGCATTACCATGTATTGCAGGGAAAGTAAAAATCTGATGATGTATGATGTGAACAGCACATGACTTTCCTTGCAGACTCAAATTCATATTTTCCTTATTTCTTTTATAATTCATAGATTGAGTTTAATGACACGAAATTACACTAAATCTGTAATTCAATTTTTATTTTTATTTGGTAATTGGACATTTTTCCGATAGCCGCGTAACAAAAATGCAGGAAATCTCAAACATCTTGTGAACTGTTAGTCCTAAAGTATAATGGAGTGTGTTATATTCTTTTCCTCGTCAAAAATTGCGTAAAAATAAGAATTTAATTGATACATTTCAGCATACGTAGTCTTTTTTTATTTAGATTTTGGCGATTTTTGCGGGCCATTTCGTAAAAAAGGCAGGTTGTTCTTTTCCGAATCGTACCAAAATCTAATCATCACCAGAGTGTCCCACAAGTAACTTATCTACCAAATATTGTGAAATTTGGTCAATTAGTATTTCAGCTAGGGTGGATCCGTAAAATTTTTGCGAGCCATTTCGTAAAGAAAGGCGGGTTCTTCTTCACGGAATCGTACCAAATTCTAAACAGTATCAGAGCATCCAACAAGTAACTTATCTACCAAATTTTGTGAAATTTGGTCAATTTGTATTTTAGCTAGGGTGGATAAATGAAATTTTTGCGGGCCATTTCATAAAAATGGCAGGCTATTCTTTTCTGAATCGTACCAGAATCTAATCAGCACCAGAGCACCGTACAAGTAAACTTATCTACCAAATTTGGTAAAATTTGATCAATTAGTATTTTAGCTGGAGTGGATACATGGAAAATTTTACAGGACATTTCACAAAAAAAGGCGAGTCCGGTTTTTCAAATCCTACCAAAAACTAATCAGCACTAGAGTCTCACCCAACTGACTCATATACCAAATTTTATGAAATTTGGTCCATTAGTTCTTTAGTTAGAGTGGATACATACATTGCACAGACAGACAGGCAGACACACACACACAGACGTCACGCTAAAAATCGTTTTTCATATTCTAGAGGTCTCAAAACGTGTAGATCCGTCGAAAACTCGAGTTGTGATTTTCGGCATGATTCCGATACTTTCCCTACACATTACCATGTATTGCAGGGAAAGTAAAAATATGCACCCAACCAAGCTGTAAGAATAAAATTTTTAAATACACTGTAGAAAACAATGGTTTCTTGGTAAATAAAATTTTAACAAGAAAATTTATTTCGGCTGATGCCTGAAGAAAGACTGATGCCGAAAGAAAATTTCTTCGGCTGACGTTTGCGCACGACTGGATTGGTTATTTTTAGAATTTACCTTTTATATACCAGGAAATAACATTTACCAGAGGCTATAGTTTAAAGTGGATTGCAAACTGCTAGGAGCATATATTTATACATATGCCTATCCACACGTACCCAAAATGTAAAACTGTCTCATACAGATCTGAGTGTGTACCATTCTGCAGGGATGATACCATTCTGCAGTCTTGCAATTCGCAGAAAGTCTACTAAGGGAGCAAGCTTGTATTGTAGACTCTATCAAATATCCTTTTAAGCTTATTCTTGGGTCGCAATGGTTTGCAATCCTTAATAGTTATCAAATCAGTTTTCTTACTTCTTCTATTTCAGAAAATAATTCTGGAAATTTTTTAGAGTATAATTAAAATAAATACACAATTGAAGTAATATTATGTTAGGTCGTGCATTAACGTCAATAGGTTAGCAACTTAATATTTTTATATTTAGGTGGCTTATCCTTCTTAATTCACTAGTAAGTTTCCATTGGAACAAAGCTAATAAATTTAGGTATAAAATAGAAATAATAGCGCGTACCTGAAACCTACACACAAATGTTAAATTGAGCAACTGTGATCACCGTTTAAAATGCATCTCATCACAGCTACTATTCTCCAACACTGAAGTTCTCTGGGTTCCGGTCTAAATTGGGTGACACTTCCCGGCCATCCAAACGGTTACCTTACACTTTTCTGGTAGGTCGGACGGTCTGGGTCTCAACAACAACAACACTGAAATTCTCGCCTAGACGGACAAACATGAAAAGTGTCAGTCGTTTTATAAGGCGTTTTATGCATTCTGGAAAACTCTCTACCCTATTAATGGTTTTCTTTTGTATTTTCTGGATTTAAATTATAATTTTGCCCGGAGTCCGTTCTCAAGATCATATGCATACCTATCTTTGAACTTTCTTCTTTGCCTAGAAATGTTGTTTCATGGAGAGATTTTACTGCAGTAAAACCAATTTACGAATAAACGTAGTAATACATTATTTGTCGCGAGATCCACCTCTTGGGGCATTACTGAAGTTTAGAATCACGCTCTCAATGCAGCAACCATTATACGAAACATTGATGTGACAATAGTGCCAGCTATAAAACTACGTTGATTTGTAATCATACGGACTTTTGTGGTCACTCTGAAGTAGTAATACTAATTAGCTGGCTTGAAATTTAAAGAATGAAAGATTGCACCAAGCTGAGATGGCCAACTTAATCACAGAAAGAAACCACGTTCCATAATAAGCTTTCTTGCTATCAATTTAGTTACGGCTGTTTGGAGAAAAATATTTGCAAGTAACACTGTTACTCGTAATGGATTAATATGAAACATCATATTCTAAATATATGAAACATCACATTTTTCGCATGGAAATAGGTTGATATGCTGCGTGTGACGACGGTGCAAGCTAGAAAAGTTTCGATTTTTATCTTTAAATTTAATTATGTTACACTTTCTATCAGATTTATTCTATAATACTGCTTAAAGGGTATATGAAATGAGACGGTAAGATACATATTGGCTTTTGTATTGAGGTCGGCAGATACCTTTACTTATATCACGTCAACAACGCAACTAAACGACAATGGTGTTATATGCCCTCCCGTACAAAGTTCTGGAAAAGAGCGCGTAACACGTGATGTTACTAATCAATCAACAAAATTCGAGAAGTTTAAAGAATTCGCCAAAACTCGCCAAACTCGAACCAAGGTGTCCGATTTTGTCGCTAATTTCAAGTGACACAAACCATCAAATTACAATGATTTTCTGTTATGTATTCGTAACAATATAGTATTACTTGCGTTATGTGTACTTCCGCTTCGTCCATGTCACATTTTATCAAGAATTACTTTATCCCGCGCCCTATGATGTTTCAAATAAAAAATACCTTACGGATTTAAGTCCAACAGATGATAGGATGCGGATCTAACTGGCCCGAGGATATTGGAATTGAATTCGAAAATTTGGAAACTGTTTATCATGTAATTGGAAATTTTGTGATAACAATTACTAAAATGTCCATTATTTCTATATAAAATAGCATGTGCTTACCACAAGGTCCTGGTCTGTGAACAGTGATTGTTCTCTGTTGCGTGCATGAAGTCACTTTTAGATGACATTCGCTGGAATATGTGACACTATCAACCCCGCATACTGGCGCAAAGACTTCTGAGCACGTGTCACGGCACATACAGTAGGGACGATGCGTCGTGTCGTCCAACAGGCACTTGGCTCCAAACGAACACAAAAATGTGTCACAGGGATCTGCGAGAGAATTCATTATTGTAGCACGATGCATGTACTCAATATGTCACTATACACACTGCGTCACATATAATGTCATAAAATCACTAAAAAGATGATAACAACGCCGAGTAAAATCGAAAGGCAAAATATGATTTAATTTTTAGGAACATATCTAAAGAGTTATCAATCGCCGTATTAGCACAATATTTTCTCAATTTTAGCATGACCCATTAATGTTTCATTAAGAAATTCACAAATATATAATTATGCATTGGACATGATTGTTTACAAAACAATATAGATAAATCAAGCATACAGCATTGATTATAAAACACTTTTCAACTGAAATGCAATTTTATTTAAATATCTACAAAATGCTGTACATTCAGCGATGATATATTTTTAAAACTTCACAACAAAGTTGAAAAGTGTTTATGACTTTGTTCATTCTGTCTATCTGTCTGTCTGTTAGTTAGCACGATAACTGCCGTAAAAATGACTTTATCAAAATGAAATTTTAGTATGTTTTTCAGACGGTCTGTGGGACCTATGGAAATATAAATGAATAATATCACCCAATTAGTTTTGGATTGAACCAGGGTTGAAAAAATGAAATACGTTGAACCATATGGGACCTAATTTTTCAAACATTTTTTAAATGGATTTAAAATTCACAAATTACTTCCAAATTTTTAGAAAATATTCAAATTATCCCATGCAATATATAAAAAAATTTTCAGCGAAATATATTCTGTAGTTTTTTAAATAAAAATTAAAATAATAATTACACCTTTTATATGAAGCTATCACGTGATCACTATATGAAGAGCTCTCGCGACCCACTTCAAAATAGAATATGGCTTCCATCCTGTGTCAAAATCGTGATTTTTAATGTTCTTTCTAATTCATATTTAGTGTTGTATCCGTCCTAAAACCACTTTATTTTTGCTTAAATTCTGTGCATTTACATACTGAAATAACACAATTACAATATATTTGAGTTTAAAGGATTATCCAACTTTGATTATTTCTACAACGAAGCCTATTTTTCACTTATGGAAAATAAATACAAAAAGATGTTGAATGAGTTGTACAAGAATTGCTGCATTTCTTTAACGCAAAATTATTTAGCTAATGGAGTCTGCAATATAGCTGATTTTAATCAAATATCAATTTTGATTTTACAGAGAGAAGGACGATTTTTTCGATGAAGTTTTAAGCATGGAGTTTAATTACTTGTATCTCCATGGCCATATGTTTTTAAATAAAATAAATTATTATAATATTCTGATGAATGAAATGACTGGAAAAATATCTATGAATGAAGTGCTGCTTTTATAGAGAGAGCCAGGCTTGTTATATTTCTATGACGTCATTTGAATAAATTCCATTTGTTTTCGATGAAGTTTTCAAATATAATAAATTATTGTAGTATTATGACAATTTTAAAAATATTATCGAAGAATGTATCGCATTTTAGAGATGCTTAAGCCAGCCAATTTATATTTCAATGCCGTCAATTGAATAAGTTCGTTTTTTTCGATCAAGTTTTAAGTTTTCAAATATAATAAATGAATGTAGTATTGTGATAATTTTAAAAATATTACTGAGGAATATATCGCATTTTAGAGATGGTTAAATAAAATTGGATTGAAGCTGGTAAGTGTTTCATAATCAATGATTTATGCATGATTAATCTTTCTTGTTTTAATTATCACAAAACTTCAATAACTTATTTTACTTGAAAACTTCGTAGAAAAATGAACTTTGTTCAAATAACGTCATCGAAATATAAATCGTCTCTCTATATAAAACCATTGAATATTTGATTCATACACTTTTATCTCAGACTCCAGAGAAAACTACTTTTGAGTGAAAAGAAATCCGAAATTCTTATACAACGCATCTTACAATCACTTGTTTACATTCTGCATCCATTAAAATTAATCTTCGTTGTAGAAATAATCAAATTTTGAAAATCATTTAAACTCAATATTGTAATTGCGTTTGCGCAGAATAGAGATCCATAAAAATATGTAATAACAAGAAAGATCAATCATGCATAAGCATTGATTATGAAACACTTTCCAACTGAAATGCAATTTCATTTAAAAATCTCTAAAATGTGATACATTCAGTGGTGATATCTTTTACATTATCACAGTACTACAGTAATTTATTATACTTAAATATTTAAAACTGTATCGAAATATAAATCATCTGATTCTCTATGCAAAATCAATGAATATTTCATTCATATAACTTGTATTCCAGACTCCAGAGCTAAATAATTTTGTGTGAAAAAAATTCAGCAATTCTTATGTAACTCACATTACAATCGATTGAGATATTTGCATTCTGCATAAGTTAAAATTGGGCTTCGTTGAAGAAATAATAAAAGTTTAGGGATCATTTAAAATCACAACTATTGTAATTGCGTAGGCAAGGAATTTAGATACACAGATAATACACAGATAATATATATATGTGCGTGTGTATGTATTCAAAGTATTGGAATAATGCCGAAGATCGGAAGTCGAATTTTTGAAGGATCTACACGTTTTGGGACTTTTAGAACACGAAAAAACTATTTTTAAGAAGACATATGTGTGTGTAAGGGTGTGTCTGTGTGTGTTTTTGTGTGTCTTTGAAGATATTGCATCCACTCTAACTGAAAAACTAATGGACTGAATTTAATAACATTTGGTAGGTAAGTTTTTTGTGGGAAACCTTGATTTTCATTTGATTATAGTGCGATTCGTAATTAAAGAATTTGCCTTCTTGGAGAAATGGGCAGCAGAAAACTTTATCCACTCTAGCTAAAAACTAATGGACCAAATTTAACACAATTTGGTGTATAATACTTCAATAATCTACAAGTGATCTATATACCAAATTTAACAAAATTTGTTATATAAATCATTTGTAGGTTATTCTGGTACGATTCGGGAAAAAGGAACGGGCTGTTTTTGCGAAATGGCCCACAAGAATTGTTAAATATAAAAATAAAAGACTACGTGTGCTCAATTATATCAATTAAATTCCTATTTTGTACTTGATTTTTAACAACAAAAAGAATAAGACTAACCCCATTACTCTAGGACTAGCCGTTCTTGAGATATTTTAGTTTTTTTGCGTTTTCGCTACGCCACCTTTGACAATAAGTCCATCTATCAAATGAGAACCAAATTGAGTTTAACGTGCAAATTCAATGTCATTTAAAATACTTATGGCTGTTATTTTGTGCAGATAAACTCAAATTATTATTGAAGAAATAAAGAAAACGTGAATATGAGTCTGCAGAGAAAGACATGTGCTGTCCACATCAGAATTTTTAATAACAATATTACAACAATGATTTATAGAAGTGAACGGGGATTATTTGCAGGCCATTTCGAAAAAAATGTAGGATCTATATTTAAAGATCCTCCAAATTGTTGTAGAATAAAATGTTCTACAAATTTTAGCTGTGTACCAAATTTTAACTCTCTAGGACGTAGGAAAGTGCATTAAAAACGCCTTCAAATAAGTATATCATGAAGAGTTATATAAAATTAAAAAAAAAATTTGAAAAATTGTTATCTACCAAATTTATTTTAAAATGTGAAGCCTCTCTCATATACAAAACAATTAAATTCTTGGAAAGATATTTATTATATATTATATCTATTTTTTCTTTCTGGAGGATATCGCAAAAGTTAGAATTTAATTGAATTCGTTTTTCTCCTTATATTAAATAATTTTTAATTAAAAAACTACCTAACATATTTTACTGAAATTTTTTTTATATATTTTATGGGATAATATGAATATTTTCTAAAAATTTCGAAGCAATTTGTGAATTTTAAATATGCTTAAAAAATGTTTGAAAAATTAGGTCCCATAGGGTTCAATGTATTTCAGTTTTTCAACCAGGGTTCAATAAAAAACTTATTGGGTGATATTATTTATTTATATTCCCATAGGTCCCACAGACCGCCTGAAAAATATACTAAAATTTCATTTTGATAAAGTCATTTTTACGGCAGTTATCGTGCTAACGGACAGACAGACAGACAGAATGAACAAAGTCATAAACACTTTTCAACTATGTTGTAAAGTGTTAATAAAACGGTTTTAAGATGGATGCGACACTAAATATAAATTTAAAACAACTTTAAAAATCACAATTTTTACTCTAGAAAAGAAAGTTGAATGCCATATTTAATTTTGAAGTGGGTCACTTGATTTCTTCATATTATAGTGTAATTAATATTTTAATTTGTATTTTAAAAAATATCAAACATATTTTGCTGAATTTTTTTTATATATTTTATGGGATAATTGGAATGTTTCCAAAAATTTTGAAGCAGTTTGTAAATTTTAACTTCGCTTAAAAATGTTCGAAAAATTAGGTCTCATAGGGTTCAATGTATTTCGTTTTTTCAATCCGGGTTTAATACAAAACTATTTGGGTTCAATTATTCATTTACATTCCCATGTGTCCCACATACCGTCTCAATAACATACTAAAATGTCATTTTGATAAAGTCATTTTTACGGCTGTTATTGTGCGAACGAACAGACAGGCACATTTATTCATTTGCATGCAAGGTATAAAGGAATTTGCATGCTGAATTTCGAGATGATTGGATTACTTTTTAACGGTGCTTCGTTTTTTTTTTATTTATTTTTTTTGTAAAAGAGTGTATATATATATATATATATATATATATATATATATATATACTCATGTCCAAAAATTAAGCATAATTCATAAAATGCGAAAAATTCGGAGTTAATATGGACACAATGATTCACAATAAGTTTTGGAGAATCGTGGGACGAAGGCAAATTACTGTGCATATGCAAAACAGTTCAGTCGATGACGACATGCGTAAAGCACCATCGCGCGTCGGAACGAGTATAAAACAGCCTCGAGCGGCATCGTCAGTTGAAGCAAAATTTCGCAATGGCTCTGGTACGGAGCTTTGTTAGCAATCAAAAAGGACGAAATATGTCACAAAAGTGCCAACTGGACATGGTTTTGAAGGGACGAATTACTGGAATGCTGGAATCCGGTCGATCCCAAGCCGAAGCGTCTCGAATTCAGAATGTGCCTCAATGTGTGATCTCCAGACTGCGGCAGAGGTTCCAAACCACTGGAGATATTACCCGATGACCAGTTCCAGGTTGGGCAAGGGTAACAACCTTTCCGCAAAACCGATATTTGGTGATAACTACACGACGTAAGAGGAACCGTTCTGCCGGACAACTGGGTTCAGCCCTAACAGCCGCCACAGGAGTCACTGTTTCGAGACAAACTGTTTACTGGAGACTTAGACACGTTGCTCTATGCCAGACGACCAGCAGTTTGCATCCCCCTGACATTCTACGCAGAACGCGCACACTTACAATGGAGTTTGGAACATCGGCAGTGGAGTGGACAACAGTGGGGCAATGTCATGTTCAGTGACGAGTCCAGGTTTAGCCTGCAAACTGATTCACGTCGTACCACAGTCTGGAGAAAACGTGGAAAGCGTTTACATCCGGGAAACATCACGGAAAGACACAGTTTTCCGTTTGGGGGAGTCATGGTCCGGGCAGGCATCATGATGGACGGCCGTACAGACCTCCACATCGTTTACAAGATATCGGTTACAGGTCAAAGATACAGAGACGAAGTCCTTGGGCCTACCGTTCGATTGTTTCGAGGTGGCCGTGCGGCCTTGGTCGACGACTTCCTTCAAACTGAAGATATCCAGCACATGCAGTGGCCTGCCAACTCCCTTGATCTGAATCCAATAGAGCATGTGTGGGATATGCTCGAGAGACATCTATGGAGACTATAACTGACGAACGAATGGACCGATTCAAACGAAATTTGGTACAAAAATTACAATCCATGAATACTGGAAGCCTATTGTTTTTATACGCCATCGAATGTTCAAAGCCCCCTAAATTTTCGAGTGAAATTTTGAAAAAATTATAAAAAAATTAAGACCTTTAATATAGTTACGTAGTCATTCCTTATGTAATTTTTTATTAGAAGACGATTGACATAAATTTTAGAACGCTAGCATGAACCGTTCTCGAGATATTGCACATTTTTCATATAAATTTATTAAAAATTCCCATAAATTAAAAAAATATATATATATTAACTGTTGAGGAACTTGTTCACTTTTCATATGTAATATCATGCGATAAATTTGGTGACACCACGCTCGTGGATCTAGCTCTTTCCATTCATGTGAAAAGATACTTTGAGTAATATTTTCATATTTGAACGCCAATAGACATTTTTCTGCTTTAAGAATAACTTATTTCTCCATCCATAACGCTTGGCGAGATTTTGGCGACGAATTTGGCGGAATGCATCTACTGTAAGAAAAGAATGTAACAGTAGTAAATTTATTGCATTATATAAGGAAAGTCATGTGCTGCCCTCATCAGATTTTTTTAATTTTTGATTAATCCCTCACCAACTTTGTTTAAACTTATCTCTGGGACTTTTTATGATAAAATGCTGACATTTTTTTCCTTACCTTATTAGTGTATGGGGCACATTTTACTTATTGGAAATGTGTTTGTACGGGGGTCGTATAAAAATTGAAATTTTGTTTTTCTACAAATTTAATCCCCTGGGAATTTTTATTGATGTCATAAAACTCTGTACCTTTTTTTACGCAACTTTGTAATTTATTATATATGTCTAAGATCAATATTTAAGGAACAAAAGCCGAGGTCAATGTTTTTGGGACATCCTGTATATATCCTAGAGTCTAAAACTTGACTGGTATCATTTGAATATATATCATTATTATTATGTCTATTTTCAAAAGTACGATACACTTTCAGAAATCCACAAAAGACTTCGCTTTTCAGGTGTGTCCCTGGTGTTGAAAAATGCATTAATAATGCATAAAATATACCTAATTGATGGAATGTAATTTTCTGTATATATTACCTCAACACTAAATTTTAAAATTTGCTTCTATTTAAAATTTAAATAGTTCAATTAGACACGCATTTCACATCCATGTACATCAGTATAGTGATTTGCGCGTTTACTTACGTTTTGCAAATTAGAATAAGAAATATTCTTGAAATGGGTTTTATTGAAATTTGTAATTTGCATTTTCATGCTTCAATTGTACAAATTTCGAAAATTTAATTAGAACTCGACACTTACGATAAAAGTATTATCCAATAAGAAATACGTCGATTATTTAAACAGATGATGCTTCTCTAAGATATTAAATAATTAAGTAAATGCGAAATATTCTCGTATTTCATTTCATAAAGGCTCTAAATCACTTTAAAGATTTGTAAATTGTGTTTCCGCTGCTGTTACTTGATTAGCTCTGCGTATACTTTAAATAAATTTGAGAAAGTCATTCGACGTGTTTATCTGATATTTCATTTTAAAATATGGTATATATTTATTCTCCGACTGAAACAACCATTATTAGTGGACCTCATTCGCTAGTTATAAATTAGCAGCATATGATAGTTGCTAATTGCACTGTTAATAGGGAAACTTGCTTTACGCCTCATTGACATTGGCCGGCTTGACGCTGCAAAATGCACTTGCCGTTTTCACCACGATGTATTAATCACATATGCGATTATCGTGGTGCAGCGACTTGGAATCGTTACTCACCAGAAACCATGATTTATTGCCAATCAGCGTACCGACGTCTGTGTTCGAGACCCCATTTCAGCCTAAGTCGTCTGTGGTTGAGAGTCAAAGAAATGCGCATCAATGGCCTACGACCGGACAGTCTTCTGTCAAGCAGACTACGTGAAAATATCCTAAAGGACAAAGCCTGACCTGTGACAGTACTCCACTGTTGTGATATTACCGTGGATTTCACAATACGATCGGTGGTAATTGCCATTTTGTAGAGAATATTTTACCCATACCGTCCGACCTACCCGAATGTGCAAGGAATCTGTTGTGGGTGGCAACCACAGTACAATTATTTTCACACCTCTCAGATAAACTTTTAACCTAAAGATTGATCGTGGCCAGACTCTGCGAAGGCATAGGGGTAGTTTTGAGCGACGTCGAGGATAGAACACGGTACTAACACGTACGATCCTCCTGCTTGCACCGCTGGGTTATTCCGGCCCTTCAGTTCAGATATCTTTCAGATATAGACCCAGACCCCCTTTCAGATATAGACCCAGATCAGATATAGACCCAGACTGTCCAACCTACTTTAAAGTGTAATGCATCTGGTTGGACGGCCGTAGCAGTGCCACCCAATACAGACCGGAAGTTAGAGGAGAGGGGTGGGCACCCACAAGAACGCTACGCACCTTCTCCTACCACCAACCTCTTGGAAGAACTTTCGGACCTACAGATTTAACGATCCCGTACTCCGCGTGAACACAGGGATAATTTGTTCAGAAGTGGAAGTCGAATACGGTTCTGCGAATGCAATCCTCGTACCTTAAAAACTAGGCTATCCCGCCTCAGTAGATATGTCTTTATTTCTTTCGACCCATACCGTCCAACCTATCCGAAAGTGTTGAGACTATGACCGTCCGACCTACCAGAAAAGTGTAAGGTAACTGTTTAGACGGCAGGTTATCCGAAAATGTAAGATATCTGTCTGAATCGTCGGGACAGTGCCATCCAATTTAGATCCAAACCCATTGTGGGCGATATCTACAAGGATACTACCCTCCTTCCCATATCTTACCACCAACCAGTCAGAAGGACTTTCAGACCTACATATTTAACGTCCAAACACTCTGCGTGAACACA
This sequence comes from Amaurobius ferox, assembly GCA_951213105.1. Taxonomy (NCBI): domain Eukaryota; kingdom Metazoa; phylum Arthropoda; class Arachnida; order Araneae; family Amaurobiidae; genus Amaurobius; species Amaurobius ferox. Next base: position 14,929,192 of record OX578140.1, read on the forward strand.
GAGACTATTTGGGCAGAGCCGTGAGTCGAACTCAAGTCCTCCGAGTGCAATCCCCTTGCTCTAACCACTGGGCTCTCCCGGCCAGTAGAGATGTCTGTCATCTTGTAAATTCGTGCCGTATCGCAATCCAATTCTCTGATTTCTGTACGTCCTCCGTCCGTGTGTCATCTGTCCAGTAACGCCACGTTAGCATCACGGTACTCCCTCATCTTCCGATACGAGTGGCAATTTCGTGGTAAGGAAATCTAAATTATTTTTTCATCCCAATAATTATTTCACGCTCAATGTCAGTGAGGTATTCCCGATGCGGCCTTTTACCGTGACGGGGCATAATGGAACTTTATAAACACCCTTTTGATTGAATGTCCACTCTAAATTGATTGCAATATCTAATTTGAGCCATCTATGGATACCCAAGAGCGGGTGTTTCTTTGACAAGTCATGCGCATTTTCATTGGCAATAATTTGTATCACCCAGCGTGATGTACAACCGTTGAAGTAGTATTTATCGAAATGAACTGTTATATCGTCGATGATGATAAACAATTCCATCAGGTGTAAGAGCAATTAATACAGCCGTAAACGGAACACCCGACTGCAATTGCACAATTTATATCGGAGAATAAAACGAAATATATCATTCGATAAGGATTAATGTCTACTACAAACATCAATATTTAAAATGCGCTTAAGAGGCCGCCTTTATAGTTATTTTAGCAACAATTAAAAATATTTTCAAGGGCAACGTCCATTGATCATAGATTCAGATTTTCGAAGATCTTGTATGGATAAAGTTTAGATGATGATTGATATGGAGTCAGAATTACATTCCTGGGGAGGTAACGAGTTCATTTTCCACTTCGGTTCATTTTCCACTTCCCATTCAAAAAATTTTCCTTGAAACATCTATTTCTAAGGATTAGAGCTTAGATAGTGACTAATACGAACATTCAGCATCGAATTTCAGAAAAGTTAGGGGTTCTCTAATAGTCTCCGTTTCTGATTCTAGAGATTACACTTCCAACTTTTCCGGAAATTCGTATGATTGCGAAATGAGTAGGGAAACGGGAATAAAAATGCATCACAGTTCCGCTAAAAATGATTTGTGCATACTATTTAACATAATATGAAGAATCCTTTATAAATAACTTGTTAGAAAATTATAACGGATATAAAGGAGGCTATGTGAAGAAATGGGATAACATACATACGCACAGGTGCAACACTCTTCAGTTTGTGGCCAATGAAGTAATTACATGATCAATTTCGTCACACACTTTTATAACCCACGTGCTGCGAATAAGTGAAACAATAGACAAGTGGGCTCACAGTTGTTTAAGATAAAAATAATTATTGTTCGTGAAATATTTTTACAATAAAAATCGTACAATTCTGTTTAAAGCCATCGCTACTGTTTTTGGTCTTTAGGGAAACGTATATAAATAAAATTGATGGTCTGTCTGTGGATATGCTTGTTTGTCTCATCATTACAGGAGAAAGGCTGTACCAAATTTCATGAAATTTTGTGGGTAGCCGTGAAATAGCCCAACTTAATATAAAGTCTATGTTTCGAATTTCTAGGATCAGAGGTCGTCGAGATATTAATGAGAACGAACCTCCTATAAAGATATTAACTAATAACCATATAACTACAACCTATAAAGTTATTTATAGACGATATTTTTCTGCAAATAAAAAAAATTATACAGTGTTGCGTAGAGGCAGAATTAAACCCAAGAGTTTAGGCAGCAAACGACTTTTAATAATTTATTTCTATTTTTTTTTTATTTAGATCACAAAGAAATATATATATATATATATATATACTCTATAACAAAAAAGTCGACGCACCAAGAAGTTGTCCGATTGTAATGAAATTTCGTATGCAAAGACATTTTAAGCGAACATGCAAATGAATAAAATTTGGTGTCCAGTGAATTTAATAGTGGGAACTCCAGCCCATCGGAACTGCGCATTCAGCAGGTGTATATAAGGAGCGAATCTGAATCTATGGTCAAATTTTCTGTTGCATTTCAACTGCGGATATCTTACGTCTTTGGTAGTCATTTCTGGCACGCTGACAGCACAACGGCACGTTGACAACATTCTACGACCGGTTGTATTACCGTTCCCTTTGCGACAACCCGGACTTACTTTTCAGCAAGATAATGCCCGATCGCACATGGCACGTGTTGCTATGAATTGTCTTCAAACTTTCCCAACACTTCCTTGGCCAGCTAGGTTTCCTGATCTCTCTCCCATAGAGCACATTTAGGACGTTATGGGAAGGTGATTGCAACCATCACGGAATGTTGACGATTTAGCCCGACAGTTGGAGACAATTTGGCAAGACATTCCGCAGGACACCATCCATGAACTTTATCAGCCAATGCCACGCTGGGTGATATCTTGCATCCAGGCCAGAGATTGACCAACGCCTTATTGACTTCCTCCCTTTGTATACTGTCAAACTCTACATCCTTAAATTGTTCTGAAATTTGAATCGTTTCTTTTTCTATGTATGTTCTTCACATCTACCAATTTTTATCACAATCGAACAACTCCTTCTTGGTGCGTCAATTTTTTTGTCATATATATATATATATATATATATATATATATATATATATATATATATATATATATATATATATATATATATATATATATATATATATATATATATATATATATATATATATATATATATATATATGATATATATATATATATATATATATATATATATATATATATATATAATAAAAATTAATATAAAAATAAATTAATATGTTGTTCTTTTTGTTTCTTATCCCACTTGACCGACAGCAACATCAGATCAAGCCCATGAACCCGTGGGTCTTCAAAAGATGAAGAACTACTCCAGGACTAGAGTACAGCTGACTCCTCTGGCATCCAATACATGTCAAGGCATGGGAAGGAGAGGCCTCAGCCAAACTGCACTTCGGGCAAAGGGGATAAACCTTAGAACCCAACACATGCCGAAGAGCACGAAGATGGCCGCTGCGGAGTCTGGCAAGAGCTGTCTGACCAGACTCCGCATAAATAAATATAATAAGACTAATTTAAAACATGAGTAAAGTCATACCCTGGTTCAAAAGCAATATAGAGGAAAATAAAATAAAGCGGATATGAAAGGAAATATCTAACAAAAGGAAACCATTGCTACCTTATAAGGCAAATTGATCTTTATTTTAAATTATTAATAATACACATGAATTTATCAACATTCAAAAGCGATACATACAAATCAAGATCAAACATCAAAGGATTATCAAAATCTGAGGGATCAAAATATTAAAATGACAATAAATAAAAAATAAAAGAAAAGATGCAATTCGAAAATATGAAATTGGATAGAACCTCTTAGATCCAGCTTTTCAAGGATCCACAGCAGTTCCAAATGTGTTTCGCTCAACGATACAGCCACATGGCCGAAAATCGTCAAAAGATCCGACACATTACCAGACAGAAACAAAAATGGAAATAACTAATATTAGGCAAAAGGAAACGAGAGGAGGAAAGTGCATATAGCAAACATATCAGTAAACTATCCAACAATCGACAAGGATGCAGCTAGAAATTAAAAATCATACTTTTCTTCACCATTATTCAGGACGCCTAATATTTCGTTGCTCGATCCTAGTATGGATTTGGAAAGAATATTAGAGAGCGCCATCTGTTGTAAATGATAGGAAATACTCCTGAATTAGATATTCAACCAATAGACAATAGTTATACAAATAGACATGTTTCAAACCCAAGAATTAGAGATATAAAAAAATATGCTTACAAATTATACTATATAATAACTAATAATTAATATTTATATAATATGTATCCAAAACTTATCTCAAAGATAATTAAAATCTCAAAGAATATTTTAATATTTCGTTCGTTCGTTACTAATTCCCCCGTGGTAAAGGGGCGCCTACGCACCATGTCCACAAGACCCCCCAGGGTGTTCCTTGGCGAAGGGGAGGAGATTTGTAGCTTCACTTTTATAGAGGCTCCCCGAAGGGCGGAAGTCTGACTTGGCCTCGACAAGACAACACCCATGCCCACTGGCGGGATTCGAACCCGCAATCCAGCGATCAGATGGAAACGCATGCCCCTGAACGTTCGACCACCGGATCGGCATTTTGATATTTAAAGTATACAATAGCAATTTCAAATTTGACTAAAACAATAAATAACAGATTATAAATTGAATTAAAAATTTCTAAAGAGATATTTAACAAAATTATCTGGATAGGATTCAGCCTAACAGTATCGAAATAAATCTGCTAGATGGTTACTATATTGTGTATTTTCGCATAACCTAAAAATCCTATGAAATTGATTTATTAAAATATTTTTGTATACCTGTTTACCCATACATGAGCTAACATTATCTTGTCAACTTTAAATTGAAAACCTTTTCTTTTTTAAAAATAATATATATATATATATATATATATATATATATATATATATATACGAGTATATATATATATATATATATATATATATATATATACACACACACACACACACACACACACTATCATCCATAGCAACCACCGCAAAATGAAAGAAAGCAAAATGTGGAAAATTAGAATAAGTGCGAGATACAGTAAGAAGAGGTGTGCGTATGAAAATTTTCCATTTCCACATCTGTTCGTCACCTGATAGCGCTAATAAGAGATTTAAAGGCGCTAATAAGAGACAGTTGAAGTTCCAGACCACTCGACCGAACCGAGGGTTTTCAGTAGCCGTTTGAGTGACCGGGCGTGTGGACAGTTATTGTTCCAAGTGAAAGTTTTACGGGAAAGATTTAATTGACGAACTTGAAATTTTCGGCATGTCCTCCCGATATCATTTAGATGATTTTACGCGTGGTCGTATTATTGGAAAGATCGAAAATGGGCGAAAAATAACAGATGTTGCTAGGGAGTTCGATATCGCCCACAACATTGTTTCACGGCTGTGGCAAGCATTTAAAACAACTTGAATGTGGTGCAAGCGTCACGGAGGCGGTCATGTTAGAAGTACGATGCCTGCAGGAAAGAGATACATTATCTTATCGGCAAAATGGGACTGGCGCACCACAGCTCAGCAGGTGGCAAATCAGTTTCTTGCTACCACAGGACAGCGGATTTCCTGAAAAACTGTAGCCAGACGTTTGGGAGAAGGAAGGACTATACGCCCGCAGACCTTTTGTGAGTGTGCCATTGTCCAGGCTGCACCGTACCGCCAGTTTGCAATGGTGTCATAAGCAACGCAACTGGACCGAGCAGGAATGGGATTGCGTACTATTATCAGATGAGAGTAGGTTTAGTCTGTCATCGGATTGTAGACGCCAACTGATGTGGCGTGAGAGTGGTACTGCTTATCGTCCAGAAAATATCCAGGAAAGCGATAGGTTTCAGACATGCACTATCATGGTATGGAATGGCATCATGATTAATGGCCGCATGCCCCTACATGTGGTTGCAACTGGGAATATGACCGGGCAGCGATACATTGATGAAGTTCTACTGCCTCATGTTCGCCTTTTTCGTGGTGCTGTCGGTAATAAATTTGTTTCCACGGACGACAATGTACCATGTCATCGAACACTCGCTGTTCAGGATTATCTAGTCAGCGAGGGTTTTCAATGCTTGGTATGGCCAGCACGTTCTCCAGTTCTAAACCCCATTGAAAATGCTTGAGGCGACTTTCTGGTCGAAAACATTCTCCAGCAAACAAGAACACCCTCATTCGTGCACTGACAGAGGAGTGGGATAACTTGCTTCAACAGCTGCTGGATAATGTTGTGCAAAGCATGACACGACGTGTGGAATGTTGCATCGCACTCCAAGGTGGACATATCCCGTACTGTCACCTTTCTCAACGGTGCCTGCTGTCGTTTATATGCATTTTTCCATTTCTCCGTACACAGAATCAGATGAACAGTTTTTCCTTACAGGTGTTTCAAAACCTTCTGTATTTTCTAGAACAGTGGTTCCCAAACTGGGGTCCGCTACGAGGTTGTAGGGGGTCCGCGAACAACACGCAATATTTAACTAATAAATAGTTAGCTTTAAAAAAAAAATAAAATTCATTATTTTCCTCCACTCTTTTTTTATTTTATTTTTTTAAATAAAATAATAATGAACTTTTTTTCTAAATAACTTTGAATTAAATACATTCATGAAATTAATTTCAAACTGATACGTAATATCTTCAAACAGAATGAAATTGTTTGGGAGTAGGTTTCGTTTTGGCACAATGCCATGATTAACGGTGACGATACTCTGATGTAGCTTGGACGTCAAAGCACTTGTAACTTCGAGCATTAATACTACAAGAGACCGGATGACGTCAGCTTTGAATAAAGGGGGGGGCGTAGCGAACATCTCCCGCCTAGCCCCCGCGCTGATTTACGCGGGTGCTCCCGCAGAAAGTCACGTGCCATAGCTACCAGCTATGGTTAGCTACTAGCTATGCCACGTGACTTACTTCACTAACGTACTTTTAACCCAGCAGATATTTGTTAATTATTTGATAGCATGGATCGTCGGCTAAAATTAGGTGCTTCAAAGCGTCCTTTGAAAATTGAAAATGTTGTTGGTTTTAATCGTATCGCGAATAATGAAGTGACGAGTCCGAAAGTAGATAGTTGTTCCAGTGCCAAATTTGTGAATGCTAACGTAAAAAGGGTTCGTAAATGTTGTGATTCATATATAAACTTCGGGTTTATTTCCATTGAAAAGGGAGAAGTGTTATCTCCGCAATGTGTTATTTGTTACCAAGTTTTATCTAATGAAAGCATGAAACCTGCAAAACTCTCTCGACATTTACAAACAAGACACCCCGAGTTTGTTAAAAAATCTGTTGATTTTTTTTAATTAAAAGCTGACGAGTTGCGTGGCAACCAAACAATGTTGTTTAAAGCCAATGGTGGCTATAATGAAAATGCTGTTCGTGCGTCATATGAGGTCTCCCTACTCATCTCTGAAAAGGGAAAGCCACATACCATTGGTGAAGAAATTATAAAACCAGTAGCTCAATTGATGGTCTCAGCAGTTCTGGATGAAAAAGCTAGTAAGTATTTGAATATAATTTCCTTGTTTAGCAATACAGTAAAAAGATGGATAGATGAAATGACCCAAAATGTGAAAAAAGAACTTCTCAACAGAATTAAAAAGCATTGCACATTATTTGCAATCCAGTTAGACGAAAGCACTGACATTGTCAATAATGCAAATTTGATTGCTTTTATCCGCTATGACTATGAAAAAAAAATTACATGAGGATTTTCTTTTTTGTGCAAATCTACCATCACGCACAACTTCAGAAGAACTGTTTAACATTGTGAACAAGTTTACGGTTGAGAATGACATTGATTGGAATAAATGTGTAGGTGCCAGCACTGACGGAGCAAGAGAGATGTGTGGAAGGAAGATTGGATTGGTAACTAAATTAAAAGCTATGGCAACATCTATTGAGTGGGTTCATTGCTGTATCCACAGAGAAGCGTTAGCAACAAAAAAAATGGCACAAGAATTGAAGGAATGTTTTGATAAGGTAGTTAGAATTGTAAATTATATTAAAGCACGCTCTTTAAATTCTCGATTGTTTGCCGTATTATGTGCGGAAATGGGCAGAGATCACAAACAATTGTTAATGTATTGTGATGTACGGTGGCTTTCTAGTGGGAAAGTATTAACCAGAATATTTGAATTGAGGGAAGAAGTAAAATTATTTTTATTTGAAACTAACTTTGACCTTAAAGATAGGTTCCATGAAACTAATTGGATTTTGATGTTGTCATATCTGGCTGACTTTTTAACTATCTAAATGGACCTAATTTAAGCCTGCAGGGATCTAGCGTCACTATTTTTCAAGTTCAGGATAAAATCAAGGGGATGAAAAAAAAATTAAAGATGTGGATTCAGAGATTAAACACCGAGATCTTCGAACAATTTCCGTCCATGGCAGAATATATCCAGAGTTCAGAATAAAATGTTCCACGGGAAATAATTAATATTATTAAATTCCACTTGGAACAATTGTATTTACAGCTAGATGAATATTTACCCGAAACCAATGACGGTGACGTGTGGATATTGAATCCATTTGCTAGTGAACTACCAACCAACCACTCTCTTACACCACAAGAAGAAGATTTTGTGGCGGATCTTTCATCGGATTATTCTCTAAAATTAATGTTCTCACAAGTACAATTAGCTGACTTTTGGTTATCAGTAATGGCTGACTATTCTCAACTCGCAAGACAGACTCTTAAGTGCTTAACTCCCTTTCCCACAACTTACTTGTGCGAAACAGCTTACTCCCACCTGACATATTTAAAATCGAAGTTGAGAAAAAGACTTGAAGTTGAAAGTGATTTAAGACTGAAATTATCAGACATTAAACCAAATATTACTGAGCAACATCACTGTTCACACTAAATTATGCTTGTTGTATATATCCAATAGAAACACGCGCTTGCAATATGGTTTTAAGGGGTCCGCGAATTTTTTTTTCTCTGAGGGGGTCCGCGGACCGGAAAGTTTGGGAACCACTGTTCTAGAACATTAAATGAACTTTATTCTAAAATCTGAACAGTGTAGTAACAATATTTTATCCTGCTAGACCTTCACCCCCGCTTAATGTTGTGCTACATTGCAATTTGTGATCTGTCCTTAGTAATTGTCCAGCAGTGTGTATATGTATATATATTATAATTTAAGGATTATAATTTAAGTCACCTGTTGTATTTGGGCAAAGATTTTTCAAACTCATATATAAAGTTTATCCAATTGTTGAAACTATTTTCGCACTTTTCTTTTGGCATATTTTGATCCAATTTCATAGGTCTTCCATTTTTACATATATTGATCATATTTTTTGCAAATTTGTTTACAAATAGTTATCAGGATGTTTTGTTCTTCAGATTTGCTTAACCAAATAATTTAGTATAGAGTTTTGTATGCATTTGCATATACTTATTTTGAAAAGAATTAAATTAAATATTTTATAGAATGTTTGTAATTTATAATACTATAGGGATTTGCACATAATTGTAAATTTAAAAGTTCTTCAAATTATATATATCCCATACGAAGAACGGGTCTATCATATTATAAATCTTTAACCACAGCATTTATTAATATTTCTGGTTACAACATATCCCCAGATATTAACCACACATTTAATGTCTTGTAGTTAATTTGCATTCGCTTTTCAATGCAATTACTAATTTCAAAATTTTTCGAATCACTTACCTTTTCAAACGTTTCCCAAGTGCTAAGAAATACGTTGATAATTCCCTTCTCAATTGACGCAATAACATTTTCACGCATGTTACTTAAACTTCTTATTTATAGAATTACTTTTGTCGCAAATTAAGGATATTTAAATTAAACGAATTCTTTGCATCAATGTATGCCAAGACAGATATGTGTTTTCATTATTTTTTGTAGAGTAAAATAAAAACTGTTATTGAAATACATTTTCCATTAAGGTATGTTATTTACATTTCAGCTAAACAGATTTTTAAAATTAAATTAAATTTTTGAAGCGCATGATAAATATATTATCTTTTAAGCAAACGCGTGTTTAAGAAAATCTTGTTTTGCTAAGATGGTAGATAATTAAGTGAATGCGAAGTTGTGTCACATTTCATTTGGCGTTAAGTGAAATAAGACGTTATGCTAAATTTGCCAATTCAGGTTTTCAAAGCCATCACTTCATTACTTTAAAATATGACGCTGTAAATATTTTAGAGAAATATATGGAATGACAATCTTACTTCCCTTCTATTTATACCAGCTGATGAGCAAATAGGAAGACAAGGTCTATTCATATATCAGGTATAATTAATTTATTTTACAATGTTAGATTTAGCTTAGAGTGGAGTATTTTAGAAGATAGAACGAGGGGGGGGGGATAGCCTACTGGTTAACTCGGAGGTTGCCCTATGGTTGCACTCGGAGGGCTCTAGTTCGTTTCTCAGCGTTGTCCAAATTATCTCTGTGTGTACAGGATCATTAAATATGTGTGTACCAAAGTCATTCTATGAGATTGTTGGCAGGCAAAGGAGGGTACGGTTTCTGTGGATGTCACCCTCACTGGGTTCCAATCTAAATTGAGTGAACTTGTACAGTCCATCCAAACAGATACCTTACACTTTCTATTAGGTCAAACGGTTGAAGGAAAATAGATAAAAAAAAATTAATATCATCAAACTAACGTAAGCCTAAATTTGAAACAACAGCTTGAGCCAAAGGAATACATTTTATATAAATTCGTCTATTTTACAAGATTATAAGAATCTGTGATCCAAAAGTAGTAAGGTAAAAATATTGAGTTCGTTCATAGTTAAATGTGAAGTCGTTCTGTGTTATGCACTATATTTTTACTTTCCTTATATACATAATGTATAAGGAAAGTATTGTTACGGGTCGAAAATTCGAATTCGAGTTTTCGACGGGAGAGCACGTTTCAAGCATCCCTGACCACGAATCAAACATTTTTGAAGTGATGTCTGTGTGTGTGTGTGTATGTGTGTGTGTGTGTGTGTGTGTCAGTGAGTCTGTGGAGACGATAACTGACGAACGAATGAACCGATTCGAACCAAATTTGGTACAAAAATCACAATCCGTAAACACTAGAAGCTTATTGTTTTTATACGAAATCGAATGTTCAGAACCCCCCTAAATTTTCGAGTAAAATTTTGAAAAAATCGTCAAAAAATCAAAACCACTAATAAAGTTACGCAAATAGACATTTCTTATGTAATTTTTCATTAGGAAACGATTGGCATAAATTTTAGAACGCTAACACAAACCGTTCTCGAGATATTGCACATTTTTCAAAAAAAATATCAAAGAGTCATATAAAATAAAAAAAATATTTCCTATTGAGAAACATGTTCACTTTTCATATGTAATACCATACGATAAATTGGGTGACATCATTCTAGTGGATCTAGCTCGTTCCATTCATGGAAAAAGATACTTTGAGTAATACTTTTGTATTTGAGCGCCAATAGTCATTTGTCTGCTGTAAGAATAACTTATTTCTTCATCCATAACGCTTGGCGAGATTTTGGCGACGAATTTGGCAGAATGTCGCCAATTTGGCGACTTTTTAAAATGTTGCCAAATTAACAAAAATCTCGCTAAATGGATAAAAATGACGCCAAATCAATGAAAATGACGACTAATTGTCGAAAATTCAATATCTTGGAAAGAATATTAGTATCTACTACAAGAAAAACCTATTTTTTACTGTAAAATTAGTAAATTCAATTCATTATATAAGGAAAGTCATGTGTTGCCCACATCAGATTTTTATCTCTGTATATTGGCGGGACTATCGGCAGGACACACGTGGGTGATATAGAAATCGCCATCACCGCAAGGACATGGGATGAGCAAATACAAAGAAAGCAGAAAAACAAGAAGCAGGATTCTAGGAATAATCAATATAAACCACGGCGGAAATTAAAAATAGTGAAAAATGATACAAATCGATAAAAGAATGGAGAGAACTTCTATATCCCATTTAAAAACTTTCCATGCAATTTTTCGTACAATTTTTACCTCGTGGGTGAAAACTACAATACATTTGGGCCAACTCTGAAAACTTTTTTTCTAAACCGGGCGGACAAATTTGAAATATCACATCTACAAAATAGTATGTGTTGCTGTTATACTGATGGACAAGAAACCTCCAAGCTACGCTGAGAATAAAATTCTGCCTTGTTAATTTTAAGAACTAGCAGTTAAGTAAACAGCGTTTTTATAATTACAGGGAAAATCAACTGATATCATTCTTTGTCAGGATGATAACATATTTTTAAAGGTGCTACATATCCAAGTTACAAAACTGCTTTACTACTAAGTTTTATGTATGCAGTATTTTAGTTTAGTTTCTATTGTTGTTTTATTTGATAGTGTTGATATTTTTTTTTTGCAAACTCTAAATTCCGTAGTCCCCCCTCCCCTCTTTCCCTACGAAAAGCGCCTTCTTCCACGGTTTGTCCGAAATAGAAATTCTAAAAAATTACGGAAAACTGCCCTACCCCCTTCAAACATCATGAAAATATGAAAAATAAATTGCCGTCGAATGAAATATATTTATTGATAAATATTCCAAGTAAGCATCTTCCCCTTTATATTATCCTCGTTTTTTCGTGGCATTTAAAGGGATGAATCGACGGGATTCTACTTATTTCTTTAGCAGAAAAATCTCAACCAGCTCCCCTTATATTTACCGCAATTTTCAGATGCATTTAATGTTTGGATGAATTGTGTGCTTAAGAAGTGCCAAGCCTCACGGACAGCAGTTTTCATTACCGGAACGGAGCTTTGTGGGTACCGGAGAGCTGCAAGTTATCTCTAGATCATATCCCACACATACTGTATTGGATTCAGATCAGGAGAGTTGGCAGGCCACTGCATGTGCTGGATATCTTCAGTTTGAAGGAAGTCGTAGACCAAGGCTGTACGGTTAGGAAGCGTGTTATCAGCCATGACTATGGAATCAGCAGCAACAGCACCTCGAAACAATTGAACGGTAGGCTCAAGGGCTTCGTTTCTGTCTCTTTGACCGGTAACCGACCACGTGTCAAAGATGTGGCGGTCTGTGCGACCGTCCACCATGATGCCTACCCAGACCATGACTCCCTCAAACTGAAAACGTTGCCTTTCCGTGATGTACCCCGGAAAAACACATTCCACGTTCTCTTCAGATAGTGGTACGACGAGAATCAGTGTAAAGATTTAACCTGGACACATCACTGAACATGACATTGCCCCACTGTTGTCCACTCCTCTGCCGATGTTCCAAACTCCACTGTAAACGCGCGCGTTTCTGAGCAGGCGTCAGGTGGATGCAAACTGATGATCGTATGGCATAGAGACCAACGTGCCTGAGTCTCCTGTAAACAGTTTGTCTCGAAACTGTGACTCCTGTGGGGACTGTCTGTACTGAACCCAGTTATCTGGCAGATCGGTTCCTCTGACGTCACGCAGTTATCACCAAATATCGGTCTTGGCGAGAGGTTGTTACCCTTGACGGCTCAGTTGCTGGTCTTCGGGATAAATTCTCCAGTGGTTTGAAACCTATGCCACAGTCTGGAGATCACACACTGAGGCACATTCAGAATTCGAGGCGCTTCGGTTTGGAATCGACCAGATTCCAGTATTCCAATAATTCGTCCCTTCAAAACATATCCAGTTGGCATATTTGTGACATATTTCGTTCTTTTTGATTGTTAACAACGCTCCGTACCACAGCAATTGCGAAATTCTGCCTCAACTGGTCATGCCACTCGAGGCCGTTTTATACTCGTTCCGACGTGCGCCGATACTTTGCGCCGATACCCGACAATTGATTGTGAACCATTGTATCTATATTAAATCCGAATTTTTCGCATTTTACGAATTATGCATAACTTTTGGACATGAGTATATACTAGCTGTAGTCCAAGAATAGTCTAAATTATTAATATCTGCATAAGTTATTTTATGTGAACATGGTACATGTCATTTTTTTCATTATATATATATATATATATATATATATATATATATATATATAATGAAAAAAATAATATATATATATATATATATAACTCCTTGCAAGGAAAAAACAAATTTTCAGGCAACTGTTGCCAGTACGTGAATGTAAGTGCTTAATTTGACTCCTTTGCGAGGCAAGTGTGTCAAACTCGCCCAAAAATCGTCCGTCAACTGTCTTCCAACTGGATGATGATTCCTTTATATACTCTTAATTGAAATTTTTAGACAGTGCTCGTATATCCAAAACTAGTGGCTATTTCGAGAAAGCACTACTAAATTCGGAGACTCGCCAAAAGTAGCCCAGTTAGCGATGTTTTACAAAATATGTTATAAATTTCGTACAAACACGCTTGAAATACGTATTGTATACAACAGTTACACATCTTCAAAGGATCGGCCGTCCAAATAGATGCTTTTATGTTTTCGGAGGAGTCGGACGGTCTGGGGCTTAAATATCATCAAAGGACGAGGTTGGATAATTTACGCACAGCGTTTACAGAAAACTACACGGAGATCCATTTCAGTATGGTGCCTGTTTATCTGAAACTGTAATGCAGCTCTTTAAAATATTTCAAATATATTTATTTAGATTCATTCAGAGTATCATGCTTAGAACAAAGAGATTTGGGAGATCTTAGAGCAGCCTGTCACACTCCTCCTTCAGAGTAAGTATGATGCACAACTTCCTGGAGGGAAATATTTTATAGCGATGCCTCTCCATGTTGCGTACCAATTGTGTTCTATGGGCGTGCTGGTCACTCGATACAGATGATATTCTGGGTATCATATGTATTTTCACTGCTACTATGCGATGTGGTTTGGCATTATTACCAAAGCGTTACGAAACAATTGAACATAAACCATTGAAAACCATTGTAGAAGTTTGTTGCAGCATCACTGACCAGTCACATTCCTATTTTTTCCAGCAGTTCTTGCTCGATGCGTCCATTAAGAATAGCGCCTACTTCAATATAGCCTCAAACACGTCATATCTTTCTCTTTCAAAAGCATTCTCACAATAAGGAACATTTTCGTATCAAATCGAAATAACGTCTATAATCTGAGGACCAACTAAAATGAATATCATCTGTAAAAAGTGCATTAGGCAAATGATGTCCAGTTTCTTTGGATAAGACACTTATGAAAACAAGCTGCACGATGAATGGAGAGACTCTATAGATCATCGAATGTAAAGCCGTATTTGCTTCAGACGTCTTGGTATAGTATATCCAGATATCTGTGAGCATTTATGTAATTAAATCCGACTCACGAGCTGATCTGACATGGTGCGTAGATTATGCTTGGTTATTATAACCAAAAGTATGTCTTCATGTCCCGTGGTAAAATGAGGGCGACCACCAAGCAAGGATATGAAACTGACTCTATTGATTTGAAACGTTGCCTAAAGTCTGGATACACCACTATGTAGGATTCCAAACTCTATGGCAATATCAGCCACTCTTTTGCATTCTTCATACTTTCCAATAATGACTCCCTACTAGAAATTAACCGGATGTTGGCTTTCAGACATTACAAGTCATCCATGTTTGAAACTTTAACATTCACGAAATGAGTTTCTTTCCAATATCATTCGCTTAGCTATTTACTTTTAATTCTCCTAAGTGGTACCACGTAAGCCCTACAAATGCAATTTAATAATTTATATATATATACCCATTTTCCACTTGATAACAGCTATGCCTATTTCCACAATCCAACTGCCAATGAATTGTAACCTTTAGAAATAGTTGCAACCTCCAGAAACAGTTTCATCCTTTGGTGTTGGACACCCAAGGTTAATAGAATTAAAGGTTATAGAATATATATAAGGTTATAGAATATATATAAGGTTATAGAATATATATAAGATATTCTACGGACCTTGTTGGACACCAACATATTTAAAAAAAGCCGTTTCTTTAAAAAATCTCATTTACTTCTGAATATAACAGTTAGATGTATAATAAAATTGAATAAAATTATGGGAATGAGGATATCGTACAAATGAGAAGTTTTTTCGATTTAAACCCTGAAAGAGAATCTTCATTATAAATATGGAAATACAAATTTGTCTGAGTAGTTTAAATTAATAGAGCGCCATATAGACAGCCCAATTCTCGGCATAAACCATTTAAAACTGCTTTCTTAAAACTTCTTAAAAGTGTTTTTAGTTTTAAAGAAATATTGTAAAAAGCCTATTGAATTAAATAGTGACTATTTTAAATAATTTTCCAAATCAAATTTTCCCTTTTGACGTATGTGTGTTTAGAGAGATTGTATTAACCCATCTTGGGATGTTAAGCACACTATATTTACAAGGTAACTAATATTAAAAATGATGTGTTTAGACCCCTCTGTAGGAAATCTACTGGGAAAATCGTAACCTACTTTCCATATTTTTTTAAACTTTCACTATACTATCCTAAGTATGCAGTTTCGATTTCTGGAGAAAAAAATAGTTCTAATTTAGGCCACCAGGGATGAAAATTACCACTGTAGTCACCGCAACTTGCATACTGTCTAATTTATCTAACAAATGTCCGCTAAAAGGAATTATTACAAATGATGAGTGGACCTCTCAGTTAATTTTTAACTGTCGAAGTGCAGCAGAAGCATTGCTGTTTCTCTGATAGAAGAGGTTAACAAATCATGGCAAGGGCTATCCGGTAAGGTGAGCATCATGGCCCTTTGCTAGTCGTGGATTTGTGAAAAAAAGGCTTTGTGACTCCTTTTATAAGCGACAATTGTAAGATATACTTCGAAATATGCAAATTGCAGGGACATTATTGGCGAATTTCTATCCTAGCGGCCGAAATTTGAACTATTTTTTTTAGAAATAGAAACTGCATAAAAAAGAAAGTATGTGCATGGAATTTGGTTGCGATTCTCCCAATAAATTGCCGTCAGAGAGGTCTAAACACTTCATTTAATTTACATCACCTTGTATATATAAGGTATCAATGGAATTCGCAAAGACATTAAATATCCTTCTCTCATGGTGTTTCAATTCCTAGTGCTAAAACTATTAATTTTACATGCCTTTTATAATTATAACTCTAAAAGTATTTCTTCCAATATATTCTATTATACACATCACCCAGAAAAAATAAATAAAAAAAATATTAGAAAATAACGAAATAATTGTTAAAATTAAAGTATTGTACCTACATTAATAATAACATATGAATGCAGAATATATATATTATAAAATTAAAAGTACCATTTTCTCCAATTCCTCAATGTAAAATTTCTCGCTCTGCAAATATTTTTAAATATCTATCTTTAAATTAACAAGGAATCAATTAAATATTTCCAGACATGAATTCTTCGTAAAACGTATCAAAAATTTACAAGCGGATTATTTTTCAACATACTAGCGCAAAGCAAGTTCTTTCGAATCTATGTTATGTGCATAAGGATCAAAGATTTTGAAATAAATGAAATGTAAATATTACTTTTGTACCATCATTTGATCCTTTGCTGCTGTATGAAATAAAAGCAGTAGATGAAACGATGAAACGCTTCATTACAAAGATTACCTTAATTATTCAAATGCAATTTTATAAGTTGTCTGTATAATCAAATCAATTAAGATTCTATCTGTATATATATATAGATTGAAACACGCTTTAAATCTTTACCCGTTGGAGATAAGTGAGCAATGTAAATTGCAAAAATGTTGAAAGTAAGGTAGGAAATAAGGAAATAAGACTACGTTAATGAAATAGTCCTCCCATTCATTTTCAAAAGGTTACACTTTTTAAATTTTTATACGACTCCCTTAGACAAATTTGGTCAATCAGAAATTTTTTATTTTTAATGCAACAAGATCATTAAAAAAATCGCATTTCTGTATCGCAAATTGCATATCAAAATTGAGCGAGTTATATTTAATTGAAAATTGTGAATGGGGACCATATATCAATTTAGAAATGTAAATTTGTGACATATCACAAAAAAGATAAAACTGGATGATAATACATAGGATGCCCAACCGCGTAGTAAGTACCACTGCTTTATATGATCTCTGTCTATGTAATGCTTTATTTAGATGCATTTGTGATAAAAAATTTTGACACATATTAATGTATTTTTGATCTAAACAATTTCCATCTCCAATTTGTTTATGATCCTTATTTTCACTGATGAAGCAGCCTTTCACGTGGTATGAACAAGTGGCATAAATCAGATTTTTACCTTTATCATAATTTAGTTGATTTTAAAGATACAGAAATGCGGGGTTTTTTAATGATCTTGTTGCATTAAAAATACAAATTTTCTGAATGACCCAATTTTTCTAATGGGGTCCTATAAAAGTTTAAAATTGTACCTTCTTGAAAATTTATGGAATGACTATTTCATTAACGTAATCTTATTTCCTACCTTACTTTCAGCATTTTTGTAATTTACATTGCCCACTTTTTGGGACACCCTGTATATATACACAAACAGAGAGAATATTAATTGATAATATATATATATATATATATATATATATATATTAGAAAGATAGAATAATAACCATTTCCCTGTAATTTCGAAAAATTAAATCAATAAAATCACCAAAGCAATTAAATCACAGTTACCATGCCAAAAAAAAAAGAAATGAACAGCACTAGCTTGAATTGGAGGTTAATTAGAATAGCTTCTAAATCATTTAATCTACACCCAATAAACGCAAACAAATGCTTGTTTCAGATATGGCAATAGTAAGTTACTATAAATGCCATAAACTCAGACTACAAGCATTAATAGAGGAAAAATTGAAAAATTATTAAGACATCGAGTATTACCATGAACCATGAGGTAGGGACATGTATACACATGCGGTGAAGGTGAGCAGTTGTAAATAAATGAAAAAAGTTGAGATGCGTCCGGGAGAAGGCGGAGAAGAACATAAACCATGGAATCAGAGGGGAACAAATAGTAGAAGTGACCTCCACTGAAACCCATCCAGGGAGTTCGAGTTGGAGAGAGGACAACCAAAATTAATAAAAGGTGTACAGGATGAACAGAAATCATAGATGAAAAATCTTACTATAAAAGTGATTCACAGGATAAGTGAATGAATGAGTATGCCACCAACACTATTAAAATGGGGCTCAAATCGTTATTACAAACTGGCTAAATTTACATGATTTTAGCGAAAAGAATTTTTACATCTTATTTTCTAATTTTTTGTCTTTCAATTTGTTTTGTTTATTATCTTTTATTTTTATAAAAACATGTAATAATTAGTTTCTTTGCTTTTGTTTTTTGTTCTTATTAGGCGCAATAATTGAGAATGTTGTCTTAGATGATATCAAGTGGTAGATACACAAAGTTGATAATATTAATTACGAATTTGGGAGGATATGCATTATTAGTTGCAGTATTTAATAATTCTATAAAATGTGCTAATTTATAATTGTCACCACACATTTTATTTATTCTAAGAACCTGGTTCGATATAATATTGCTAAACATTAATATATGCACACAAGATTTAAAATGTTGAATTTTAGAAGTATTAAAATTAAAATGTAGTCATTTATCATGTAAGTTTATAGCCACGTTACAATTTTGTAAATATAAATTTAAATCTAAAAGGCTTGCAAAATTAGAATCATTATTATTTGCATTTAATTTTAAATTATTAGGATAAAAGTTAAATACAATATGATTATTATTATGCGATACGCATAATATATCATCTAAATATCTATTCATGAACATATTATGCAAACCGTAATTATAGTTTTTTGATTATAGTTAAATATAGATTAGCCAATAATGATGATGTATACACCCCTTGTGGGATACCAAACTGTTGCTTATAAAGGAACCACCATGTTGAATATAATTCTCGTAGGGAGTGGAATTAAGGAAAAAGGAATGATGAATATTTTAGTGTAATATTATATTTTTCTAAAAATTCTAAAATAATTTTATAAAGATAATCTCTATCAAAATTATTTAACAAATCTTTAAAATGAAAGGTACAAAGATGTATATTAGTAGGAGTTTTTAATTTCTTAACTAATTCAAAAATGTTTTTCACAATATGATTATTATTTGAAATGTCATCTGACAAAGAAGTTTCATTTAAATTTTTTAGTACTAATTTACCAGTATTAGTAAGGTAAGAATTATATTCACTAGTGATAGTTCGAAAAGTTACAGTGGATTTATGAATCTTGGGCACTGAAATAAGATATGGAATGCTATTACAACTATTTTTGAGATGGATTTGCTTATATTTGGCTGAAATTTTATTAGATAAGATTTTAAAATTAGTATTGTGTAAATTATAAATAGAATTATGAAGAATGGTGGGATTTGAGGGTACTTATATAATAATATTTATAAATGATTGAGTAGTTACTACTAGCTTTATCTACATAAGTAATCACACATTTTTTTGAATTTTTTTAATAACCATTTTGACTGAACTTACATGATTTATTAATTTTCTAATTATATATATATACAGGGTGTCCAAAAAACATTGACCTCGGCTTTTATTCATTAAATATTAGAGATTTTATACTGTCCCCGTACAAAAACATTTCCAATTAGTAAAATGTGTCCCATGCACTAATATGGTGATGTACAAATTCAGCATTTTATCATAAAAAGTCCCAGAGATATGTTTAAACAAAGTTGGTGAGGGATTACTCACAAATTAAAATGTAAATGTTTACAGCAAGAATGCAAATGACGCAACGCAGAAATGCATCATAGGCAAATAATATCTGACACTTATCTTTAATGGATCTTTGGCATGGATGGGAAACATTTTGAACAAGCTTTGTAATCTTTGCGTAAATTTATTATTTCTACACAGTGTAGATACTTTTGCACCAATAAATTGCAAAATTATTTATTTATGTAATCATTGTTTTCTTTCGTAATTTTTGCATGACCCCTGAAACGCGATCTGCCGACATGAATTTTCCTCGAGAACCCATGTCGATGCATCGAAAATGGATTTAAAAAGGGATTTTGATTAATACCTCACCAACTTTGTTTAAACTTATCTCTGGGACTTTTTATGATAAAATGCTAAATTTTGTACGTCATCTTAGTGTATAGGGCACATTTTACTCATTGGAAATGTATTTACGGGTGCCGTATAAAAATTTAAATTTGTATTTCTTAAAATTTAATTCTCTTGGAAATTTTAATCGATTTCATAAAATTCTGTACCTTTTTTACGCAACTTTGTAATTTATTATTTATAACTAAGATCAATATTTAAGGAATAAAACCGATGACAATGTTTGGGTGACACCCAGTACAGTGATTAAAGTATTGATCTATTAAGACGTTTTGATATTTGTAGCTAATTTCATATTATATAATATTTATACCTAATTTTATAGATAAACTTATTTAAGTGGAGAAATAAATCTTTACATATTATTTCACGTCTAATATTAGTAGGTAAAAGGAACTTAGTACCCAATAACATAAGTGATCTCTGTGTACCAGAATTAATTATATCTAAATTTCCTGTTATACAGGAATCCCGTTATACTTGTATCATGCCCATGGTGTAAATCTACGTAATGTTTGTATTTATCTAATTGACAGTGGCATTAAGACTCTTTATCCAATTAATAATTTTTATTAATATGGACAGATTTGTCTACTTGATTGTAATTGAAAATATAGCGTCCTAGCGGTTTTTCATATTTTAAAGAAATTTTAGGATTTACATGTTTGACTGGAAAAAAAGTGGATACCAATTTTAAAATATTATTAACCTTTAGATTATTAATGACCGGATTAGTGAAATTCAGAGTACAATATTAGTTTATTTTAGTATTGTTTTGATTCATCAATTAAATTTAAGTCAGTGACGTATAAATAAACATTAAGAATTTTACGCCTGGTAATAAGCAAATTATAGAATATATGTTTAAAATGTATGTTATTAAATGCAGTAGTAAGAAAAAATTATGCATCAAATTTAATGGCAGATTTTCATTGCGAAAATTTAGTTCTTAGATTGTTTCCAATCAAAAGTGATTTTAAAATTTACATGCTGCTGTAGGATGCTATTTTTTAGATCAGAAAATGAAGGCTATTTTTTATTATATTTACTTGGTCTTTTAGTTCTTTTTGATTCATTGTCAAATAGGTTGAAGAAATTACATACATTAAAGTCATTATATGGATAATTAAAAGATTTTTAACTGTGTTATGATAATTAAATAATTGATTTAGTAAATATAAAAAAATAGTTTTGTGTGCACATATGAGTTCATTTTCAAGGAAAAATCTGTCATAATAATTGTTTTAAATAGAAAGAATGCGATTTCAATGTTGTCGAATCCATGCGTAGAAAAATGTTCGTATTCGAATTTTGATTCATTAAAGGTAGTTGCGGTATTTGAAAAATTTATACACACTCTGCCATAAGTGTCGCCAGTGATTATGTCTATATATGTAAGTAAGTGTGTGTGCATATATGTATCATATTTCGACTTTCATGAACACACAGGCATTTAGTTGTTTGTTATAAGTCATTCCTTAGCTATTGTACATATATTGATTTGATTAATGGTGTTCGAACTCAATTGTATAAAAAAAATTTCAATTCAAAAGTATTATAATTATTTATATTTCATAAATGATTAAATTTTACAAGTGTTTATATGTCAAAAAGGGTTTATATGTCACAAGTATTTAAATGTCAAAGAATATTTATATGTCACAAGTGTTTATATGTCTCATAAGTGTGAAATTATTTTATATTTGTTCATAAGTCATCAAGACTTTATACGAAATGTTGTTTTCTACGGTAACAGTAATTAAGGTTTTTTTAAGTTTTCTACTTTGTATCTTTCTTATACAAGCATTTTTCATTTTCTTGTCAACCGTCACACAGTTAGTGCATTCCACGACGAAACGAAGGTATTATGAAGCCGTAAACCCAATGAGTCGATACCTACCTGCGACGGTTAAAGATTAACTGTCAAGCAACCCGTTTCTTTAAATAAAACAATGGTTGCTGATAAATGCGTTTTCTCCTTGTTGAGAGACTGCATGCCAAGAAGCATTTCACGCATTTATAACATTCAGAATGCAAGTTTTCACTTCACAAATAAAATGTCTTGAGTAAAGGAATATAATTTCAAGGAATTTTTCTGGTTATTATATGCCACATTTTTACCGTGAGGTAGGCTGATATGAAATGAAAATTATCTTATTTTGAGTAGACATTTGAAAATTCTATTTATGTACACTATATCTTAAATGAAACATTTTAGACCTTTTGACCACAAAAATAATTTCCCTAGCATTAAATACAATTTCGGATACTCTAAAACACGAATTCGCCATTTTTGGCGTGACGTTCGTGTCTCTGTTGTCTGTGTAATGTATGTATCCACTCCATCGCATAAAATATTTGACGAACTTTTACAAAATTGAGTAGGTAAGTCACTAGTTGACATATAAACACCGGTACAATTCGTAGAACAATACTAGAGTAATTTTGCCGGATTGTCCCTTAAAATATCAAAATCAGACATTATAGACTACATATGATGCTAACATGCATTGATTAAACGGATACGTAATTTTCCACGAAGAGGAGAATAAGATCAACCCCATTATTCAAATATAAACCATTCTCGAGATATATATTTATTTTGTAATTTTTTAAAACTGGAGACGTTCTATAATGAGAGAAGCAGTACCGGCTCGTGACCTCAGGAATGAAGCAAATTCCGTGGCGAGATTCTCCCCTCCTCCTCGATAACGAGCATCATCAAAACAAATCACGCTACTGATACACATGTTGTCAAATATTATCTAAAAATAGGCAAACGAGTCTAAAAAGTTCACCATATGATAATAATATTAAACTGATAACTTTAAATGAAGCAGCGTTTTACCAGCGTCACCGGCGTGGTCTAACGCGCCGCCACTGGCGATAAGTCACCATGCGAAAAAAAAGTTTTAAAACTGCAAAATCAGCGTCAAATATTAGATTTGTATCCGTGTTATTTTATGCAATTAAACACATTTCAATTTATTACGAAAGAACAAAAGAGAAAATGAATTTGAGTCTGTAGAGAATACCGTGTACTGGCTACATCATATAATTAGTTACGCAATCCATATGAATATAATTATTACGTCACACACAAAAAAACGTATTTCGGTAATAAAAATTCATATGAATATAATTATTGCCTCACAACCCATACAAAAAACATACTTAGATAAAAAATCTGATGTGGGCAGCACATGACTTTCCCTGCAGACCCAAATTCACATTTTTTTTTCTTTAATAATTCATTAAATTGAGTTTAATTGCACAAAATAACACTAAATTTGCATTTTAATTTCGATTTCTGTTTTTATTTGGTAATTAGACATTTTTCTAAAAGTGGCATAACTAAATGCGAAAAATCTCAAATATCTCGAGAATGGTTAGTCCTAGAGTAATAGAGTTGTTCTTATTATTTTCCTCATCAAAAATTACGTATAAAACAAGTATTTAATTGATATATTTGAACATACGTAGCTTTTTTTAGATTTTGCGATTTTTGAGGGTCATTTCGTAAAAAAAGGCAGGTTGTTCTTTTCCGAATAATACCAAAATCAAAACAGCACCAGAGTATCGAACAAGTAACTTATCTACCAAATTTTGTGACATTTGGTCAATTAGTATTTTAGCTAGAGTGGATACATGAAATTTTTACGGGCCATTTCGCAAAAAAAGGCGGATTCTGTTTTTACGAATCGTACCAAAAACCAATCAGCACCAGGGTCATACCCAAGTGACTTACCTACCAAATTTTATAAAATTCGGTCCATTAGTTTTTGAGTTAGAGTGGATACATACATTGCTCAGACAGACAGACAGACAAACACACACACACGGCCGTCACGTTAAAAATGGTTTTTTCGTATTCTAGAGGTCTCGAAACGTGTAGATCCGTCGAAAACTCGAGTTGTGATTTTCGGCATGATTCCAATACTTTCCCTATACATTACCATGTATTGCAGGGAAAGTACTAAAAAATAAAAAGTTTCCGCTTAAATAAATATATCACTTAATGTAATATTTTTATAACAAAACTACTCGATTTAGAATATTCATATGTTGTATAATTTATGAATCACGAAAAACACGGAATTTCACGAAAATCTGTCATTCAACACATTTACACGATCAGGGAATATTTTATGCGAAATTTTTCTGCACCTAAAATACATGAAATGACTATAAAAAAATAATTTCGTTTGAAATATTAAGATTAATTCTTTTTTTTTCTTTCCCGAATCGAAACGAAATATTAAGCATTGAATTTAAGTTGCATATCTGTCATTCTAATCTTTCTTCCTCATTTGTAAAAGTTTAAACATCGGAAAAAAATACTCTCGTGGTCGGTCTGGTTTCAAGATTAAGGTGATTCATAAAATTTTGTGTTCTACATGAGCCATGCAATTTTGATGATACTCTGCCCGAACTCGGTGCAAATGACGCGTAACGAAATTTTTGGAGATGAACATTACTCATTTTCAATCCGCAAAGGATTCTATTTTATTGGAGTGCTATTTAAAATGTTAATGTTTGGCTAAATAGCGAAACTCTCTTATATTTGGATTTATAATAAGATAAATTCTTCGAATCTATACACATATAGTACAGCTAGGTGAACATCTATACACATATAGTACAGCTAGATACAGTCTTCGAACATATAGTACAGCTAGGTGAAACGAGGTTTCTGAAGGATAAATTACAGAAATAGCCCAAACTTCTGAAGATAGAAACTTGAAACTTTGAAGACAGTTTAGACTTTACTTACAATAATGAGAAGCATCTAAAATCCAGAAATTTTGTTCAAAAAATTTATAAATCTTATAATTTTTTATTTAAAACAGTGACTTGTGTGCGGTTGGACATTCAAAATTAGATTTCATACCATCTCACACAGAAAAATATATCTAAGATATATTTTTGATAAGATATATTTATCAAAGATATATTTATTATACAAGATATATTTATTTATCTAAGATATATTTATTTATCTAAGATATATTTATTTATCTAAGATATATTTATCAAAGATATATTTGTTATATAAGATATATTTATTTATCTAAGATATATTTATTTATAAAAATATATCAAAGATATAGTTTCTTAATCGCCCCATATCTGAGGCTCAATGTACAAGCTGGCGGAAGAAACATTGAATTAATGGCGAAAGATTGGTATAATATTTTGAAAGCAGAAGCACCTACCTATTTTACTGCGTAGACTATTGCGTATCAGACTTGTAAGTTGTGAGTGTCATTGAAATAACACAGGCAGATAGGAGTTAAAATGGCGGTTGCGCCAGCTGTATATATAGCAGCCTTGACAAATTTCGCTCAACTCGTGCTACCGTTTATTTCACCACGTCACTGGCATTATTTGCATATGCTCCGGAATCGTTAGACAATATTTAACAGCACTGTGACGTGACTGATTATCCAGCAACCGATCTAGCACGACTGGTATATATTGTCTTCTTTATGCACGTTTCGTTTCGTCTATGCTCTACAACATTATAATTGGAATTTTGTCTAGCTTACTTTCTTGCCGATTTCGCTATCCCAACTTTTTAAATTCTCCGCTAGGGGTGCTTCAGGATTTTCCTAGGAGCTCTGTATACATTTTTAGTCTGTAGATGACATCATGGTGAATATATCGAGCATTTTCCATTAAGTGTTTTATTTTCACTGGAGTTATCTACATTATAACATTATTATGTCATTCAGATTGATCACTGTATTATTTCCTAAAAGGCTACAACAGTTTACAATGAAATGTTGATGCCTCCCAGTGACACAACAGGACCCACTGCAATAACAAATATTGACGTCCACATTCGGTCCGTGTTGTAATCATTGTTTCATGCATCGCAATTGTTTCGATTCTCCCCCAAAGCAGTATTGAGAACATTCCGTGTGATTTGTCCGTAGCTCTCTGGGGAAATAGAGTATCATGTATGCGTGAATTTACACACTGATGGTAATTAAGCATGTTCGGTGAAGCGAATACAATGGTTGCTACGATGTTAGCAATGAAGCACATTTTATAAAACTTGCAGTGGCCGAACATCATTTGAGAACAGGTCCCTCCTACATTTAAATATATACATAACTATAAGTCTCATAATTTTGTATTACTGCATATATCACAGTATCTTCACAATTCCCCTTGCATCTGTTTACATTTTAATAGATTTTTTTTAAATCTGCTTTTAGAGGAACCTGGCATAATCAATGTATTTTAGAGATAAAGTTTTGAATACGACTTTATAGCTCAATAACTATCGTGAAGAACGAGCTGGCGTTTGCAGAATCATTTACCAGACATCGATTGATGCAAAAATCTATCTGCGTTTCTGTATGTATTGCAAATATAAATACATATTTTACGGCTATCTCGTGTATATATATATATATATATATATAAATTCACAAGAAAAACGTGGATATCGACGAAATGAAAGCTTACACAACCCACATTCCATCAAAACTCTATAACCAAGATTACTAAAGATATAGGCGCAATGCAGCTCACACATCCTAAGTAGAAAATAAAAAGAATTAGAAACGAAAAGCAAGGGGGTGACCAAATGCATTGCATGAAATGGTAGAGGGGGGTTGTGACCCCTCTTTCCCGTTTAAAGTAGCTTTTCAGCCCGGGCAACGCTCACGGAACCAATGCAATTCAACAGTCAATCCTCCGTAAATGTGCAAAGCTAAAAGCACTCTAAAAAGAACAAGCAAGAACAACAGGGAATGAAAAGAAAACACCACAAGACTGATTTCGACAAAGCGTAACAGCACTATATATGTTTTATACACGCATGAGCTAAGTGATATCAGCTTCGCAGAGGTACTTACATTTGTGTAAAATCCCTATTATAGGAATTGTCTTCTTCTTTATTATTAAAGTTGGAATTATAATATCTTTTCAAGAATTTTAGAAGGTATTGCTTTTCAATATCCTTATTCACAATCCTTCTATTACTGGCAATGCTTGGTTGGGTTTCAGGTGTCCAATAATTATATTCCTGAAAATATTCTTTGCTAAGTTCGACCTCCAGTCTATAATGTGATTGATCTTGATCTTGTAACAATCACGCTTATCAAGCAATATTGTATAAATACCAAATTGCCTGTGGTATTTAATTGTGATGTCCAAAAAATTAACAGTGTTATCTACTGTATTTTTTTTTCTATTAATTCCAGTTCCTTGGGGTAAAAGGTGAAATCAAACCCCGGTGAATTTTCATACTGCCCCAAAAGAATATCGTCCACGTGGACGATATTCTTTTATTTTACATCAATTTAATTACCTCTGCGAAGGATTTTACAGAAATTTAAGTACCTCTGCGAAGCTGATATCACTTAGCGCATGCGTGTATGAAACATATATAGTGCTGTTACGCTTGTCGAAATCAGTCTTGCGGTTTTTCCTTTTCATACTCTGTCGTTCTTGCTTGTCCTTTTTAGAGTGCTTTTAGCTTTGCCCACTTACGGAGGATTAACTGTTGAATTGCATTGGTTCCGTGAGCGTTGCCCGGGCTGAAAAGCTGCTTTAAACGGGAAAGAGGGGTCGCAGCCCTCCTCTACCATTTCATGCAATGCATTTGGTCATGCCCTTGCTTTTCGCTTCTAATTTATATATATATATATACAGAGAACGAGGGAGAGTGTCAGTAGATCAACCATTTTTTTTTTTAATTTTTAAGCACTAAATATTAAATATTTATTCGTTGTCTATATATATATATATATATATATATATATATATATATATATATATATATATATATATATATATATATATATATATAAAGAGAGAGAGACAGTCGATCAACCAATCTTTAAAATTTTAAGCACTAAATCTTAAACATTTATTGTTGGCGCCTTGAACAAAATATTTAAAGTTAAAATGTATTTTGGACTTTTCACGTGGCTCTAAAGAAAAATCCATAATCAAATAAATCAGTGCAAACAAATATGTATATTTGACAATTTAACAATTTAGTTGCCGATTTTTTATACTACACTTATATAGGTTACTAGCCCAATATAAATATGGTCTCCAGCTCGTATTTTTGACTTCAATATTGATAATTTTAGCAGTGACGAAGGAAACAAACATATATTCGAAGCAGCTGCATGCTGAGTTACATCTTAATGTATTCATAATTATTTTTCCTCTAAATCCCCAATTCTAATGTTTCACCCTATTTTAATACTTTCTCTATAAATCATGTTTTGAAGGGAAAGTAAAAATCAATAAAATATTTACGCAATGTTGAAAATTAATTGAAAGTTAAAAAAAATGTTTATAAATAAATCTTGTATTAAATAGACTAAGAATTTGAAATATATAATTATACATATTGGGTGTTCATCCGGTTTGTAATAAATAAATTGTAAGCAGCATATTTCTCGAAACATTTATAAATCTATCTATTCATTGATTTCCTTACATAATATATATAATTTCATACGGATACAATGACAATTATACTCGTATTCAGCCAACGCTACCTGGCGTTTATCCAGCTCATATACAATGATGAGTTTACCTTGAGTATACAAATATTCAAGTTAATGAGATATTGTAAATTTACAGAGTTAATGACATTATAGTGTGTATTGCATATACGATGCAAAATTCATAGCAATAAGTAGCTTAAATGCATCTACCAGAAATATAATATTTATATTAAATTGATATTTAGTATTACGCAATTTATATTTAATTGCACTTTCCTTTGCATTCAATGGAAAATTCACATTTCGCTACTTGTTGGGATAAATTTGTGTTTTACAATTTCATGAGAACTTCTTAAAGCGTACAACTAGAGTATAAAAAATAAATGCTAAATCTTCTATGTGTCGTTCTGATTTAATTAATTTGCCTATTAAGTTTTATACCATTCCTATCGACTTTAAATTAAAACCAAGATTGAACAATTATGGATTTGCAGGTTGTGCAGTGTCCTAACATATGCTTGTCAATGTAAATAGAATTGAAAATAAGTCTGTGTGTTCGTCTCATCATCACAAGTGAACGGCTGTACTTATAATTTCATACAATGTTGTGGATAACATTGGAATAGCCCCACTTAAAATTTAGTTTCCAGGGCGAACGGTTGTCGAAATATTAATAAAAAACGAAACTTCCATAGAAATAACATTATGCAGACGATATTTTCCCTCAAATTTATTTGAAGAAAATGATAACATATTGCTTAGGAACGCAATTAAATCTAATGTGTTTGTAAGGCACACATTTTTTATTAATTTTTTTCCGACTCAAATAATAAAGAAATGGATATAAAAAAAATCTGATGTGGACAACACATAACTTTCCTTATATATTGCAATGAATTTACTAGTTTTACAGTCAAAAAATAATGTATAAGATCCAGGGCGCTGTGTGTTTACCATTGAATTGTACATTTGGCGATTGTCCGGATGACAGCATGTAAAACTATTTCAAAATACTCAATTACCTTATATTTCGCGAAACTCTAAATAAAGAATCATCAGTATTGATAGCATCCTCAATAAGTGATATTGTTCATATATTAAAAAACTTCAATAATTACGTCATCAATTAGGCATCATTTTCATTAATTTAACGTCATTTTTGCAATTTTAACGATATTCTGCGGCGATTTATCATCAAGTTGGAAATACTTTGCTAAACTATTCGCTGAGTTTGCCAAATGCATCACTAAGTGTTACAGACAAATGGAGAGAAGAGTATTTCTTATATAATAGAAAGTATGCCCGTTATATGACGGAAATCAGAATTTGGGAGACATTACTTCCCATTTGGCGACATTTTTGTCATTTTAGCAACATTAAAAATAGTCGCCAAGTTGACGACATCCCGCTAAATTTCTCGTCAAACGTTACGGAAAGATGGACAAATGTGTTATTTTTACAGTCTAAGCTTATGGTCTTTCCAAGGCAATGAACTTTCCTCATCTAGTCGTCATTTTCATTGATTTCGCGTCATTTTTATTAATTTGGCGACATTTTCGTTAATTTAGCAACATTAAAAAGTCGCGAAGTTGACGGCATTCCGCCAAAATCTCACCAAGTGTTATGGACGGAGATATAAGTTTTTCCTGTAGCAGATAAATGACAATTAGCGTCCAAATGCAAAAGTATTACCTAAAGTATATTTTCACAAGAATGGAACTAGCTAGATCCATGAGAATGATGTCACCAAATTTATCACATGATATTACTTATGTAAAGTGAATATATTTCACAATGGGTAATATTTTTTGTATTTTATATGATTTTTTTTATAATATTTTCAAAAAATGTGCAATATCTCGAGAACGGTTCATGTTCTAAAATGTATCGCAATCGTTTTCTAATGAAAAATTACATAAGAAATGACTACCTGCGTAACTTTATTAAATGTTTTAAATTTTTGATGATTTTTTTTCAAAATTTCACTCGAAAATTTAGGAGAATTCTGAACATTCGATTGCGTATATAAACAATAGACATTCAGTATTCATGGATTGTAATTTTTGTGCCAAATGTCGTTCGAATCGGTCCATTTGCTTGTCAGTTATCGTCTCCAAAGACTCACTGACACACACACACACACACACACATCATCTCAAAAACGTCTGATTCGTGTTCAGGGATGCTTAAACCGTGCTCTCCCGTCGAAAACTCGAATTCGAATTTTCGACCCTGTCACAATACTTTCATGTATATAAGGAAATTAATAAATTTTATAAATGAATGTCATTGCATTTTTTACTGAATTTACATTAATTATCGATATTTTTAAATTCTTAAGTCATCTGTTTTATTTTGGTAAACATCTATCAAACTCAAATATTGTGTTTAGTCAATTAATCCAAATATTTTGTTTAGTCAATTGTTGAAACAGAATAAAACTGATACAATTATATCTTCCAATATAATTTCAGCGCTTTCATTTCGGCATATTTTTATGAAATTTCACGTTTTATGCAAAATTGTTCATAAATGGGACCAGGATGTATTATTTTTCAGATTTGCTTGTAATGATAATTTTTTAAAGCTGGAAAGGAGATTATTACATTTTTTTTAGGCCCTTATCCTGTTGGTCCTTATTCTTCGCAAAATGTGTATTTTACTTATTGATAAAAACTAAAACTTTGTATATTTATAATATAGACAGAATAGAAACTATCTGGGCCATATTTCGATTAAGATGAATACTTGGACATAACCGTATTATACAAAATATAATATGTAAAAAAAGTTGATTTTTTTTCTTTAAGAATGCTTCCCTGTGTTTGACAAGATTAAATATTAGTGCAGAGTATAAATTATTCACATCTTAAAATTTCACGTGGCACGATAAAAATAAAGCATAAAAATAATTACTAATAAATTAAAAGCCCTAAAAATCATTTTAATAATTTAAACATTTATATTTCTTACCTTAAATCATCCTTTAAAAATGTCAACTTCTAACGTTTTTTATTTTTTTTAAATAATCCCACTACCTGCATAACAACTTTGTTTTCTCTAGCATCCACTTTCCTCAAAACGAAGTGATTACGACAGCTATGATTAAAATTTAATATCGAACTGAAGTTGCTACCAGACATACCCTTTAGGGATAACTTTTGAACTTCAATTTCTGCCAAACTTAACTTGTCTCAACTTGTTAAAATTAATTTTGAAAGTCTATTAAAAAGTTTTGACATGGGACGATAGTTTGCGAAGCGGACAAATCAAAATTTGGCTTTATTTTTCGCGTCAAGCAGGATTTTTTTTTATTTTAATCTTTATTTTAAATTTTACACATAAATTATAAATTATCCTTGCTTGCCTCGTCTGTCAACGTCAGAGGGAATTTTCGAGGTTTAAAGGGAAGAAAGAACAATGCATTGTGCTCGGCTGTGAACTTCCATGCATATTTTAAACGATATTCCAGTAAGAACATTTAACGGCTCTCAGAAGAATAAATTATATTGTCAATTTTCAAAGTTTAACATGAAGAATTCTTGTATTTCTGTAATAGAGATTTTTGGTGAAAGATTAAACAAAGTTAATTAACAAATATATCAGTATGAAAATGCACTTTTACTACCTGTACATTTTCATGTATGGTAATGTACAGAGAATGTGGTAATGTACATTGAAATAGGGTTTAAAATTAGAATTCAAGTTTTCGATCAAGTTACTCATATATATTACAGCACGAGTAAATTATTTTTAGTATAGTGTCTGTGTAAAGTATATCCCAAACACTATCTGATGAAATTTGCTAGTTAAATTAATTTATTATTAATATAGGATTTGATGCAATACTGAAAAAAAGTTCACGTGGATTTTTTAAAGCAATGGACTAAGAAATATCTAAATGGCATTGTTACGAGTCATGTACTAAAACATATCGAAATCCGAGTGTTATTAACCGGGAATTTATAGGATGAGTTCTGGCTGATTTCTGTGTTTGAGATATGTTTATATTTTTAGGTTTATAATTTATTTATATAATTTAAAAATTCTTTTTAAAATTTATACACTTAGATATTGACGTACACCATAGAAACAAACATTAGACTGAACACAATTTAGTTAAACATACGAAACTACCTACAATAGTAAAACCCATTTATATATATAAAATGTGTCAAGCTATGTATGGAAAACAATTTAAAAACTTTATTCCTGGCTTGGAAATTTACTTTTTTTAAGGGAGGTAATGTTCACGGCATGAGTACAAAACATTTTCTAATTGATGAAATGTAATATATTACTTTTAATCATGTACTCAAAACCGCCTCAAAAAAACAAAATTTAAGACCATCGTTAAACACCCATGAATATCCTAATCGTTGACTTAGAAAGTGTCCAGTCTTTTAATGACAGACTGAATACATTTGCAAAAATAGATTTTTAATTACTAACGTAAAAACAAGATCACGTTTCAAGTCTGTGACACGTTTGCTTCATAAAAATACGTTCAAAATCTGCTGTAATAGCTTAACGCTCTATAAGGATGTCAATCAGTTTTAAAAGCAGTATGTGTATTCTTCTTTAGCATTCTTTGTTATTTTCTACTTAATTTTCCCAGTTGTATTATACAGTTGTTTTGGAATTTTCATGCTACTTTCGAAACTAGGTTAGTTTGCCGTAATCTCTTAAATTTGTAAACTTAAATTTGTAACTCTGACTATAAGAGCTTGCAATTCTGCCTCAGTAGCTCAAAGATAGAGCATCAGCTGGCCAATACAAATATCTGTGGTATAATTTTCGGTTAGGGCAATAAGATTCTTTGCAAGTTCATATATTTACTCACTGAAAAATTACTTCCAGCTACTAAAATTATTCTAGAGGTATCGATCTCCTCCACACTAGAAAAACGCAATTTGTGTTCTGCGATGCTCAAGTCGAAACTACGTCGAGAACTACGTGGAATTCTCATCACAATCACAGCAGTTTCTAACATTTGCTATGTATGTACAGAAAATTAAAAGACCATACGAAATATTAAAAATAACAATCAGTGCAATTTATTTATAAATTACGACGTTTAAAAGCTCAATTTGTTTAAATAAACTCTCTTCACATGTACTTATAATAATTGAAAACAAGGGCGAAATTTTAAAGACAAATAGAAAAAGTGTATTTTGAAATTCAAAATGACAATATAATTTTTTTCACATATATTTCAAGATCAGATACAGAGTAACAATTACTCAAAAAAAAGGGGGACAAATATGCTGCACTATAAATTGGCAATTATGCTGCACCATTGTACTGCGCAACAAAAAGCCACAAGAATGCGACGGAAAGTGCCATATAATAAAAGTAAGTAAAGAGAGAACAATATCAGCAGAATCGGTATGGCAAAGGATTAGATTTGGCAAAGGCAGGCAACCTAAATTCAAACGAATTTATAACGAGTCATTAAATCAACATCGTCAATTTTGTGCGAAGATGATGCAAAGCTGGTATTAGAAGATAATTAGACATATTGAGAAATATACCCTTGAAAGTTGATCTGTCAAAGTACTTAAACATATATTCAAATATAAAAAGACTGGGGAGAGGGGGGGGGGGTCAATGGATCTCGACCATGTCAAGAAGGTCATATAATTTGGCTTGAAGTACACTTCTTATACAAGTCTGGAATTGTCACTATGAAGAGCGTTAAATAAAGTTCCTATGCTCAATGATTAACAAAATATCAAAAGCGGATATTAAATGCAAAATATTAATTGGAAACAACAAGCAACAACGAGCTGATTGTACTAACGCCTTATAATAAATGCTAAATATACACAAAATAAGCACGAGCATCAAAAGATTGTCAGAAGCTGGAGGCTCAAAATATTAAAATGCCAAAGAGAAAAATCTGTAAAGATAAGATGTATATAGAATATATAAAAATTTGGATTGAATAGAACCTCCGTAGATGTTGCTTCTCAAGGATCTTTACAACCATGGAGGTTCCAAATGTGTTTCCCACAGCAATGCAACCACGTAGTTGAAACTTCGCAAAAAGATCCGACACATTACCAGACAGAAACAGAAAAGGAAATAATAAGAGACAAATGGAAAAAAGAAACATATATATATATATATATATATAAATTATATATATAGTTTTTCGGGAGATCCGCTGTCCTGTGGTAGCAAAAAACTGATTTGCCACCTGCTGAGCTGTGGTGCACCGGTCCTTTCTTGCCGATAGGACAATGTACCTGTCTCCTGCCGGCGTCATACTTCTAACACGACCTTCCCCGTGACGCTTGCTACACATTCCAGTTATTTTAAATGCTTCCCACAGCCGTGAAACTACGTCGTGGGCAATGTCGAACTCCCTGGCAACATCTGATATTTTTCGCCCTTCTTCGATCTTTCCAATATTACGGCCATGCGTAAAATCATCTAAGTGATATCGGGAAAGTTAAATAAAAAGGAAGTTATGGAGATTGTCGTGGAGGGCTGAGTAGCCCAGTGGTTAGCGCGCGGGAGTTGCACTCTGTAGGTCCGGGTTCGATTCCCGCCACAGCCAAAATCCCGCCATGTTGTACGATGACGCTGTACATATCAAAATCTCTGCAAACATGTGGGTCAGTAAGTCCTTCCGAGAGATTGGTGGTAGGGGAAGGAGGGTACGGTCCTTGTGGCTGCCTCCTCCACTGGGTTCCGGTCTAAATTGGGTGGTACTTCCTGGCCGTTCAAATAGTTACCTTAAACCTTTCTGGTAGGTCGCGCCAGCGAGTTTGCCACGGTCAAAATTTTCAAGGGCGAACAGGCTGGTCGCCAAAGGCAGCTAGTATATAAATATATATATTTATAAATTTATATATATATATATATATTATATATATTATATATTATATATATTATATTATATAATATATTATATATATTTATCGATTCCTTTCCATTGATATTTTTTGTTTGTCTTCAGCTTGATGACTAGAGGTTTGCATTTTTATGCTCCACTTGATTGATGATTCTATGTTTGATACTTTTATTTGTAAGGCATTTTGTAATGTTCGAGGTTTTTTGAGTTGAAACTCCTCTCTATTCTTTCATTGGATTTTAAACATTTATTAATATTATATATATATATATATATATATATATATATATATATATATGTATTATCTTTTGAGGAAAATTATTGTATGCATTGGTGGAAAGTTAATAATTTGAGTGTCACTACATTTGGAAGGAAGCTCCTATATTTTGGTTAAATAAGAATCAGTGTGATAAGCTTCTGTCGAAATTAAGATGTGTAACAGTTAATGTCAAAAAACGTCTTTAAGTTATTAAACTACAAAGTGCTAATTTCTTTAAAGGTGAAAATTAAAAAAATAAATAGTTTCTAAGAATATAATAATGTTGGATCATAATTAATTCAAAATTATAGTGCTTATCTCTTTCAAATTATTGTACTATTTCAGATTGCAGCCAGCAACTAATTGATGGATTTCCCTGCGGAATAACAAATTAATTTGCGTTGCGTTTTTAACTTTTATAAATTTAAAGCTGTATTCCTAATTAAAAATATATCAATCAATAAATTAATTTAATCATCACAATACGTACTTTCATTTTTAAAGATAACCCTTCATCTTTGATAGCAACTTATTTTCTGTCATCCGTTTGTCTCGAAACAAAATGTTTTTACAAGCATGATTAAAAATTCATGCAACAGTACGCGAACTGAAGTCTCCAGAGTGCGTGCCTTTTAATGATTTTTGAACTTCAAAGTCAGTCAGTCTTAACTCTTGACTTTTCTCATCATGTCTGAAAAATAAGAGATACTGACTGGAAAGTGGAAGTGCGATAAATGAAAAAAATCAAAATTTAGCTTCATTTCTACATAAAGTGGAATTGCTTCTACTGCCCCTTCACTATATATATATATATATATATATATATATATATATATATATATATATATATATATATATATATATATATATATATATATATATATATACTATATATATATATAACTTTATATATATATATATATATATATATATATAAGTAATAAAGATGAATTAAAATAGAATTATTGAAGAACAAGCATTCAAAAGCATTCAAAGTCATTTTTACGGCAGTTATCGTGCTAACGGACAGACAGACAGAATGAACAAAGTCATAAACACTTTTCAACTTTGTTGTAAAGTGTTAATAAAAAATAGGTTTTTCTTCTAGTAGATACTTGTATTCTTTGCAAGATATTGAATTTTCGTCAATCAGTTGTCATTTTCATTGATTTAGAGTCATTTTTATCCATTTGGCGAGATTTTCGTTAATTTGGCAACATTTTAAAAAGTTTCCAAGTTGGCGACATTCCGCCAAATTCGTCGCCAAAATCTCGCCAAGCGTTATGGACGGAGAAATAAGTTATTCTTATATCATATAAATGATTATTGGAGTTCAAATGCAAAAGTATTACTCAAAGTACCTTTTCTCATGAATGAACGAGCTAGATCCACGAGAATGATGTCACCCAATATATTGCATGATATTACATATGAAAAGTGAACATGATTCTCAACAGTTAATACATTTTATTTATTTTACGGGAGTTTTTGATAAATTTATTTTTAAAATGTGCAATATCTCGAGAACGGTTTATGCTAGCGTTCTAAAGTTTATGTCAATCGTTTTCTAAGGAAAAATTACATCTGAAATGTCTATTTGCGTAACTTGGTTTTGATTTTTTGATGATTTTTTCAAAATTTCACTCGAAAATTAAGGGGGTTTCTGAATATTCGATTGCTTATAAAAACAATAGGCTTCCAGTACTCCCGGATTGTGATTGCTGTACAAAATTTCATTCGAATCGCTCCATTCGTTCGTGAGATATCGTATCCACAGACTCACTGACACACACATCACCTCAAAAATGTTCGATTCGAGATCAGGGATGTTTGAAACATGCTCTCCCGTCGAAAACTCGAATTCGAATTTTCTACCCCGTTACAATACTTGCCTTATACATTATTTATATAAGGAAAGTAATATTGGCACTAGATTATTAAATTATTGCTACTGGAGTAACCGTTTCAAACATGTAAATTTCCAGTTACATACTTATAAAAGTAACTATACCTATATGAAGATGTTATTTTATTAATTTATATGAAAATTTCACGAAATAATGGACATATTTTACACTGAAAAGGTCATTTTTACGCATCTATTTACCTGTTATAAACTAGCTAACCTGCCTAAAACGGATCTTTAAAAGGAACCTATGTAAGCAGGTAAACATGTGCTGAAAACCCAGGCAATCCGGCTCACCTAAGGTATGAGCAGCTGTTTAAATGACAGAAGATATACAAAAGCATAAAATGGTAAAATGGTCTTTTCGGCGTAAAATAAAACATACCTTTTATTCCGCGTAATTCTTATAAATAAATAAAATAACTCATTCGCATAGATACAGTTTCATATTTATTGTGTTACTGGAAATTTTCCAGTTTAAAATTGTTATTCTAGTAACAACATAAGCAGTTTCTGGTGTATGTTTTACCCATTTTTTTATGATTCTAAGTCACCTGCGGCTTCGAGAAGATCTGAAAAGACACGTTAGGAAATTATTATATAGATGCAGAACATAGTATATATTACGACGTATTTGCTGGATTCGTGAATGTGTTATTAGGATATTGGAACAAGTTTGAATATCTGAATAACTGAAGTTTTATTTAAAGCAAAAATAACCATTAACATGAACTAGATGCAACTGATAATTATCAAGCTATCTAGCAAATTCACAAGATATCAATCAGATACAATAAAACATCATTTAAATATTCGACTACTCCACACACAAGCCCGCAGGCCAACGGCCGTACCGTGCTGAAAACACCGGTTCTCGTTAGATCACCGAAGTCAAGCAGCATCGGGCGCGGTTAGTACTTGGTGGGTGACCACCTCGGAACACCGCGTGCTGTTGGCCATCTCGGGTGCGGTATCCCCGTGGTTTGCGCGCTAGATTTGCACGCTACCACAACTGCCGCCGTGTTCATGCGGAGTACGATCACGTTAAACATGTGGGTCCGTAAGTCCTTCCGAGAGGTTGGTGGTAGGGGAAGGAGGGTACGGTCTCTGTGGATGCCTCCCCCACTGGGTTCCGGTCTAAATTGGGTGGCACTTCCCGGCCGTCCATACAGTTACCTTACACCTTTCTGGTAGGTTGGACGGTCTGGGTCTCAACAACAACACACAAGCCCGCATTCTCGAACACTGGCTTCTATTCAGTTCACATTGACTCGTATCACGTTCGGTAGCGAAGCGTGGAGGAACTCTGGGGTAACTGTGCACACCTAAACAACCCGCTACAAAGTATAATCGTCCACTATTTTTAATCAGTGAATGAAACATTTCAAATATTATATAGTTAAAAGAGAAAGTTGCAGATTGTTTAAGTGGGCACATTATCCGCAAATTCCCTTCACCACTGATCATGTCACTTCAGTCTCTGAATGAGGAACGACTTTCTACAGGGTGATTAAAAACAAGAAAGATCAATCATGCTTAAAGCATTGATTATGAAACACTTTCCAACTTCAATGCAATTTTTTTTAAACAAGTCTAAAATGCAATACATTCCTCGGTAATATTTTGAAACTTATCACAATACTGCATTAATTTATTATATTTGAAACCTTAAACCTTCATTGAAAAAAATGAACTTCATTCAAATGACGGCATTGAAATATAAATTGCCTGGTTTAAACATCTCTAAAATGTTATACATTCCTCGGTAATAGTTTTAGAATTATCATAATACTAAGATAATTTATTATATTTGAAAACTTCATCGAAAACAACTGAAATGAATTCAAATGACGTCATAGAAAAAATAACACGCCTGGATCTCTCTATAAAAACAGGATTTCATTCATAACTTTCTCCCATCCATTTCATTCATCACAGTACTATAATAATTTATTTTATTTAAACATTTTGTTTAAGACCATGGAGCTACAAAAAATTAAACTCTATGCTTGAAACTTCATCGAAAAAAATCGTCCTTCTCTTTATGAAATCAATTAATATTTCGTTCATATCAGCCATGCAGACTCCATGGACTAAATTATTTTGTGTTAAAAAAATACAGGAATTCTAATACAACTAATTCTATATATTTTGCTGTTTACATTTTACATAGGTGAAAAATAGGCTTAGTTGTAGAAATAATCAAATTTAGATGAGCATTTAAACTCAAATATATTGTCATTGCGTTGTTTCAGTATGTAGATCCACAGAAATTAAGCAAAAATAAAGTAGTTTTAGGACAGATACAACACTCAATATGCATTAAAAAGAACTTTAAAAATTCACGATTTTGAAACAAGATGGATGCCATATATTATTTTGAAGTGGGTCACGTGATCGTTTCATATCATGGTCACGTAATCGTTTCATATAAGAGGTGTAAATATTATTTTAATTTTTATTTAAAAAACTACAGAATATATTTCGCTGAATTTTTTTTTATATATTTTATGGAACAATTTTAATATTTCTTAAAATTTTCGAAGCAATTTGTGAATTTTAAATCCGCTTAAAAAATGTTTGAAAAATTAGGTCCCATAGGGCTCAATGTATTTCATTTTTTCGACCCGGGTTCAATCCAAAACTAATTGGGTGATATTATTCATTTATATTCCCATAGGTTCTACAGACCGTCTGAACAGCATACTAAAATTTCATTTTGATTAAGTCATTTTTACGGCAGTTATCGTGCTAACGGACAGACAGACAGACAGACAGACAGAATGAACAATGTCATAAACACTTTTCAACTTTGTTGTAAAGTGTTAAAAATGGGGCAAACTTTACGAGATGGTAGTACACAACAAACCAAGCATTTTTCGTCATAGTTTACTGAGTCAGAAATGAAACATAAAATCTCCAGTAGGCGCTTAACAGTGAAACGATAAGGGGAGGCGAAAACACAAGAATTACATTTAATAAACAATAATTACAGTTGACATTTAATAAACATTAATTACAATTAATAATTAATAAACAATAATGGTTCAAAAGACCACCAATCTGAATGCACGTCTCACAGTGGCGATGGAGGGATTGGCGAACTCTCTCATAACAGACGAGGCATGTCGCGCACTTCGCCACCCTCGGGCAAAATTTTACGACGAGTTCCTCTAAAGATCCAAGGGGAGTGTCATAGATGAGACTCTTGAGATGTCCCCACAAAGAGATGTCAAAATACGACAGATCGGAAAATCGTGGGTGATAAGTTATGGGACCACCTCGCTCAATCCATCGCCCTTTAACACATTTACGTTTCATTTCCGACCCGGTAAACTATGATGAATACTACTTGGTTTGCTGTGTACTACCCCCTCGTAAAGTTAGGTTCATCTTTTTAGAATCATTCTGTATATCGTCTATAGAAATACCTAAAAAAACTAGGTGAAACCCCAGTCGAATCTCTTCGTTTCTTTATTTTTAACACTTTACAACAAAGTTGAAAAGTGTTTATGACTTTGTTCATTCTGTCTGTCTGTCTGTCTGTCTGTCCGTTAGCACGATAACTGCCATAAAAATGACTTAATCAAAATGAAATTTTAGTATGTTGTTCAGCAGGTCTGTAGGAGCTATGGGAATATAAATGAATAATATCACCCAATTAGTTTTGGATTTAACCCGGGTTGAAAAAATGAAATACATTGAGCCCTATGGGACCTAATTTTTCAAACATTTTTTAAGCGGATTTAAAATTCACAAATTGCTTCGAAAATTTTAGATAATATTCAAATTGTTCCATAAAATACATAAAAAAATTCAGCGAAATATATTCAGTAGTTTTTTAAATAAAAATTAAAATAATAATTACACCTCTTACATGAAACGATCACGTGACCATGATATGAAACGATCACATGACAAACTTCAAAATGATATATGGCATCTTGTTTCAAAATCGTGATTTTTTAAAGTTATTTTTAATTCATATTGAGTGTTGTATCCGTCCTAAAACTACTTTATTTTTGCATAAATTCTGTGCATCTACATCCTGAAACAACGCAATGACAATATATTTGAGTTTAAATGCTCATCTAAATTTGATTATTTCTACAACTAAGCCTATTTTTCACCCATGTAAAATGTAAACAGCAAAATATGTAGAATGAGTTGTATTTTAGAATTCCTGTATTTTTTTAACACAAAATAATGTAGTCCATGGAGTCTGCATGGCTGATATGAATGAAATATTAATTGATTTTATAAAGAGAAGGACGATTTTTTTCGATGAAGTTTTAAGCATAGAGTTTAATTATTTGTAGCTCCATGGTCTTAAATAAAATGTTTAAATAAAACAAATTATTATAGTATTGTGATGAATGAAATGAATGGGAGAAAGTTATGAATGAAATCCTGTTTTTATAGAGAGATCCAGGCGTGTTATTTTTTCTCTGACGTCATTTGAATTAATTTCAGTTGTTTTCGATGAAGTTTTCAAATATAATAAATTATCGTAGTATTATGATAGTTTTAAAAATATTACCGTGGAATGTATTGCATTTTAGAGATGTTTAAACCAGGCAATTTATATTTCAATGCCGTCATTTGAATGAAGTTCATTTTTTTCAATGAAGGTTTAAGTTTTCAAATATAATAAATCAATGTAGTATTGTGATAAGTTTTTAAATATTACCGAGGAATGTATTGCATTTTCGACTTTTTTTAAATGAAATTGCATTGAAGTTGGAAAGTGTTTCATAATCAATGCTTTAAGCATGATCGATCTTTCTTGTTATTTATATATTCTTTTAATTTTTGCATTTACTCAGCGGCCCGCCCTATGCTTAGAGATAGCACTGTCCCTTGTTAGTTCATTGGACATTCGCTTTTGGTCATTTTTAACACTTTACAACAAAGTTGAAAAGTGTTTATGAATTTGTTCTGTCTGTCTGTCTGTCTGCTAGTACGATAACTGCCGTGAAAATGATTTTATCAAAATGGCATTTTAGTATGTTGTCCAGACGGTCTGTGGGAATATAAATGAATAATATCACCCAATTAGTTTTGGATTGAACCCGGGTTGAAAAAATGAAATATATTGAACCCTATGGGACCTAATATTTTTAAGCGGATTTAAAATTCACAAATTGCGTCGAGACTTTTAGGAAATATTCAAATTATCCCATAAAATATATAAAAAAAATTCAGGAAAATATGTTAAGTAGTTTTTTAAATAAAAATTAAAATAATAATTACATCCTTTATATGGAGAGATCACGTGGCCATTATATGAAGAGATCACGTGACCTACTTCAAAATAAAATGTGGCATCCATCTTGTTTAAAAATCATGATTTTTAAAGTTCTTTTTAATTCATATTTAGCGTTTTATCCGTCCTAAAACAACTCTATTTTTGCTTCAATTCTGTGCATTTACATACTGAAACAACGTAATTACAATATATTTGAGTTTAAATGATCATCCATATCTGATTATTTCTACAACGAAGCCTAATTTTCACTTATGGAAAATGTAAACAGCAAAATATATAGAGTGAGTTGTATAAGAATTACTGCATTTCTTTAACGCAAAATTATTTAGCTCATGGAGTCTGCAATATAGCTGATATGAATGAAATATTCATTGATTTTACAGAGAGAAGGACGATTTTTTCGATGAAATTTTAAGCATAGAGTTTAATTACCTGTACCTCCATGGTTTTAAGTTTTTAAATAAAATAAATTATTATAATATTGTGATAAAGGAAATGAATGGAAAAATGTTCATGAATGAAATGCTGCTTTTATAGAGAGAGCCAGGCGTGTTATATTTCGATGACGTCATTTGAATAAATTTCAGTTGTTTTCGATGAAGTTTTCAAATATAATAAATTATTGTAGTATTATGATAATTTCAAAAATATTATCGAGGAATGTATCGCATATCGCAATTTTGTGTTTCAAGTTTAATTCACTGAACGGGCTTGTGCAATAGTATGTCTGTTTCTTGTATACAGACCTCTAATCCTATGTATCTGTTGTATTTGCTTTGGCCATTAAGGCTACTTTGAATTATTTCAGAAGTTGTGTCACTTTCAGAATCAAGTTCTAAGACATGAGTTGATTTTATATTGGTTAAGGCTTTCTTGCTAGAAACTTCATTCAAATCAAATCGGACTGCTCCTGGTCATACTGAGACGTCCAATGCCGGAATCTGGAAATACAAAAAATCGGCACTCCGACTTACATCAGTTTTTGATACTGATATTGATACGAAATTTCAACTAGTTTGAAAATTTATATTTACT
This sequence comes from Amaurobius ferox, assembly GCA_951213105.1. Lineage (NCBI taxonomy): Eukaryota > Metazoa > Arthropoda > Arachnida > Araneae > Amaurobiidae > Amaurobius > Amaurobius ferox. The sequence goes on from OX578140.1 coordinate 14,973,622, forward strand.
AAATTGATATATCAAAATCTTAATTATTAGTTTTTACTGTTCTTTAACTTCCTAATTTTCTATAGTTTCTTAATAACAATACAACATTTAATGCCACTTACTGCATCATTTTGTAAGACAATGTATGTTTGAGAAACATTTCGATCTCACACGATTATTTGCTTGAGAAAGTAACTAAACAGTAATAAATTAAAATAGCTGTATTAAAAGTATCATATAACATAAAAGTACAGTAACCAGTTTCGAAGGCGAGACATTGTCTTCTTCGTCAGGACACACTACAAGCGCAAACTTCATGCTTGAGAGTTAGATCAGTGACTGAAGCAGGGAAAGGGGGGGGGGGGGGGAAGGGTGCCCAACGGCTAGAAAAGAAAAAAATAGGTAACATACCAGGGTGAGTGGAAAAAGTGGTAACAAGCAATGAACGCTAAAATAGCAGAGAAAAGTGGACGTCCAACAAAGAATTCAAAACACTTTTTCAGTGAGAAAAACTATGGACATAAGAACCCCGTTAAAATAGAAAATCAACCAGTTTCGAAAATCCAGTCGATTAAATCAGCAGCAAAAATAACAGATAAAAACAGTAAAAATAAGTAGAACAATAAATAGTGTTTAAAGCACAAAGAATCATCGTCAACAAATACTTCGGAAAAACAAACATTAAAGAAAAAGATGAAAATTGCCGAAATAAAAATTAAGAAGCACACGAAATCCGAAAAATTAAGCCCCAAATTTACAAACAGAAGAGAAGAAAGGGCTATCCTTAATAAAGGAGTTTGTCTAAGGAACAATTGAAAAACTTTTAAGAAAGTCCAATTCAAAAATGAAATTAAGAGTAACAAGAAAGATCAATCATGCATAAAGCTTTGATTATAAAACACTCTCCAACTGCAATGCGATTTGATTTAAAAATCTCTAAAATGGGATACATTCAGCGGTAATATTTTTAAAATTATCACCATACTACAAGAATTTATTATATCGAAATAAATGAGCTTTCTTCAAATGATGTCATTTAAATATAAATCGCCTGGCTCTCTATGAAAAATCAGTAAAAATTTCATTTATAAACTTTTATTCAAGTCGGTTCATTCATCACAATACTGCAATAATTTATTTTACTTAAAAACTTAAAACCATGGAGGTAAAAGTAATTTAACTATGTGCTTGAAACTGCATCAAGAAGTCTGCTATAAAATCGTCTGTTCTCTCTGTAAAATCGATGACTGTTTCACGCCAACTTTATTGCAGATTCCAGCGCTAAATAATTTTGCGTTAAAGATATTCAGCAATTCTTATACAACTCATCTTACAGCTTAATGTGCTTCCAGTCTCCATAAGTGAAAATTAGGCTTCGTTGTAGAAATAATCAAACTTTGATGATCATTTAAACTCAAATATATTGCAATTGCGTTGTTTTAGAAAATTAATGCAGAGAAATTAAGCAGAAATAAAGCACAAATGAATACAACACTAAATATAAACAAGAAAGATCAATCATGCATAAACCATTGATTATGAAACACTTTCCAACTTCAATGCAAATTTATTTAAACATCTCTAAAATGCGATACATACATCAGGAATATTTTTAAAATTGCCACAATAGTACATTAATTTATTATACTTGAAAACATAAAACTTCATCGAAAAAAATGAACTTCAATCTAATGACGGCAGTGCAGTATAAATTCCCTGGTTTAAACATCTCTAAAATGCGAAACGTTCCTCTGTAATAGTTTCAAAATTATCATAATACTACAATAATTTATTATATTTGAAAACTTGATTAAAAACAAATGAAATTTATCCAAATGACGTCGTCGAAATATAACACTCCTGGCTCTCTCTATAAAAGCAGCATTTCATTGACAAAAAAATGTCCATTCATTTCATTCATCACAATACTATAACAATTTATTTTATTAAAAAGTTTAAAACCATGGATGTACAAGTAATTTAAATCTATGCTTAAAACTTCATCGAAAATTCGTTTGCTTCTCTACGTAAATTCAATGAATGTTTCATTCATATCAGCTATATTGCAGACTCCATGAGTTAAATAATTTTACGTTAAAGAAATGAAGCAATTCTTATACAACTCATTCTACATTTTTTGGTATTTACATTTTCCATAAGTGAAAAGTAGGCTTCGTTGTAGAAATAATCAAAGTTGGATGAACATTTAAACTCAAATATATTGTAATTGCGATGGAATCATTTGAATAAATGATTCCATCGAAATATAACACGTCTGGCTCTCTCTATAAAAGCATTCATAACATTTTCCCATTCATGTCATTCATCACAATACTCTAATAATTTATTTTATTTAAAAACTTAATCCCATGGAGTTATAAGTAATTAAACTCTATGCTTAAAACTTCATAAAAAGATCGTCCTTCTTCTCTCTGTAAAATCAATGAATATTTCATTCGTATCAGCTATGCAGACTCCATGAGCTAAATAATTTTGTGTTAAAGAAATGCAGCAATTCTTAAACAACTCATTCTATATATTTTGCTATTTACATTTTACATAAATGAAAAATATGCTTCGTTGTAGAAATAATCAAATTTGGATGATCATTTAAACTCAAATATATTGTAATTGCGTTGTTTCAGTATGTAGATGCACAGAATTTAAGCAAAAATAAAGCGGTTTTAGGACGGATGCAACACTCAATATGAATTAAAAAGAACTTTAAAAATCACGATTTTGAGACAAAATGGATGTCATATTTCATTTTGAAGTGGGTCACGTGATATCTTCATAAAATGGTCACATAATCGCTTCATATAAGAGGTGTTATTATTATTTTAATTTTTATTTAAAAAACTACTGGATATATTTTGCTGAAATTTTTTTTATATATTTTATGGGATAATTTGAATATTACCTAAAATTTTCGAAGCAATTTGTGAATTTTAAATCCACTTAAAAAATGTTTGAAAAATTAGGTCCCATAGGGTTCAATGTATTTCATATTTACAACCCGGGTTCAATCCAAAACTAATTGGGTTATATTCTTCATTTATATTCCCATAGCTCCTACAGACCGTCTGAACAACCTACTAATATATCATTTTCATTAAGTCATTTTTACGGCAGTTATCGTGCTAACGGACAGACAGGCAGACAGAATGAACAAAGTCATAAACACTTTTCATCTTTGTTGTAGTGTTAAAAACTACTTAGCACATTTTGTTGAAATTTTTTTTACAAATTTTAGTTGATAATTAGTATTTTAGGTGATAATTTTTATTCCCATATGTCCGTCTCAAAATTTTATTTTGATAAAGTCATTTTTACGGAAGTTATCGTGCGGACGGGCAGACAGACAGAATGGATAAAGTTATAGACACGTTACAACTATGTTGGAAAGTATAAAATCTGATATGGGCATCAAATGACTTTCCTTATATAATGCAATGAATTTACTCTTTTACAGTACAAAAATAATGTATAAGATCCACGGTATTGTGTTTCATCGTGGAATTCTACATTTGGCAATTTTACTGATGACAACATTTCAAAGTAAACTATTTCAAAGTACCCAATTAACTTATGTTTCGCGCAAATCTAAATAAACAATTATCAATATTCATACATCCTCAATAAGCGATATTGTCCATACATTAAAACATTTTAATAATTAATTCCTCAATTAGGCTCCATTTGCATTAATAATTTAGCGTCAATTTTGCAATTTTGACGAAATTTTTGTTAATTTGGGGCGATATCGCCAAGTTGGCGATACTTTGCTAAATTTTTCACCAAGTTCGCCACATGCAGCACCAAGTTACAGTGTCTGGAAGTAAACCGCCTATACCTCCCAATGCTGGGAGATGTCCCTGAAAATCCGCCTCCGCCAGACGGCATTGGTCTCGAATAAGCGGTTAAAAGCGGAGGAGTTAACATTGAAACTAATGGGAATTTATTGCAAATGAAATGACCGATATCTTTCGAAATAACTGAAGACTTTGGGTGAAATTTGGTGTGATTATTGTAAGTGGTATACACAAAAAGTCATTTGATTTTCAGAGAGATTGAGCTAGGAATATATTCGTATTTCTAAAATTTTATTTAACTTTATCTGGTGTTCGTTCAAACCTTTGAGGTCCGAAATAATCAGGTTCATTTATCACAGTAACGTGAAATTCGTTATGACGTTTCCTCTTGTGGTACATTTCAGTTCTTTCGATTTTGAAGCTTATCGGGCTAGCCCGTCCTCAGCCCGCCATAGGATTTTACCTGGCTTTAGAGAATAACTCGAAAACCAGAGAAATTTGGAAATCTAAATTTAATATATCGTTTTCTTTTGGGGTGTATTTTAATTCTTTCAATTTTGAACCGTACCGGGTTAGCCCGTCGTAGGCCAGCCTTAGAAACTCATCCGTTCTTGCGGTATAACTTCAGAACAGGTGTATCTAAAAATTCGAAGTTTAGAATATCCTTGCCACTTGCTGTATATTTTAACTCTTTGGATAAAAAATCTTATCAGGCTAGCCGATCCTGGGCCCAACAAAAGAAATATATCGTTTTTTAGAGTAACTAAAAATTCGGAGCATCTAAAATGTATAAATTTAATATGTCATTTGGGTCTTTTGTCTTTTGGGGTATATTACATTTCATCGCATTTCGAAACTTATCGGGTTAGCCCGTCTTGGGCCCGCCATAGAAATTTACTCACTTTCAAGAATAACTCGATCAATCGGAGTAGCTGAAAAATATAAATTTAGTATATCATTGTTATATTGTAATTTTCAATCCCCAATATAACATTGCTATTTTGAAAGTGGAAGGGGATCTAAGAAGATGGTCCCTCATACAGCGAGACAATTCATATAACGCTCCCTTAGACACAGCTGGACCGGACGTAATTCGAGAGTGAAAAAGGGTGCTCCTCGTATTCACGTCAGCACTAGGTACTATATTAGACGGAAGGGGTTGAACCTCTTGACCCGAGAAGTCAATTAACTTCCTGATGGACATGGGAAAATGTTCGTGAGAACTTTCTGCTCGAAAAAGACAATGCTCAAATATCTGATATTTCAAGGGGGGCTTCGGCCAGTTAGATAGCCGGAAGGCGGAGTTATGTATTTACGGAACCAATGAGAGTCTGGGGGCCTAAGAGAGAGGGGAGAGATGAAGAGAGACTTAAACTTTTAAAATTTGAAAATCGAGGAAGGAGTTGAATTTTTGGAGTGCTAAAAGGTGGTCGCACGAGAGCGACGATAAGAGGCAGCCCATCGGAGAAGTCCGTTTCCTCTTGCCGGTGACAAGTTCCAGTCAACGGCGATGTTCCGAGGTAGGGAATTTCTTTACATGTATTTTGCAAGAAGGTCAATTGTTGAGTAAGCTCTCTCTCTCGCTCTCTATTAATGCAGAATAATGTTAGGAGTGATAAAAGGTGTCATTGAATTTAATTACGCACGTGTGAAATGTATGTCACACGTAAAGACATATTGATAAAGGAGATTTTACAGAATATAAATTGGAATAGTGTAGGTGAGACATTTTATCCTATAGGTAATGTAGGAATGACACGGTATGTTACTTACAATGGTAGTGTTGCATGATTGTAAGATTAAATGAGCTATTACGAGTGCTGGAATTTATTTAACATTCATTGTGGAATTGTTGACTTTATCAAATATTAAATAAGGTTTTATCTTAATGAAATAAATTCTTTGTTATTGTTTAAAATTAAGCCTCTTCATTTTAATTACTGGTATTATGTATTTTTTTATTTACTCCACTGTACGAGATCGGTCTATGTAGCGTCAATACCTGACGTGTGATCATTCACATATTATTTTGGTGCCGTTTAAACCAGTTTCGAACCTGGACTCAAAATTATTGCACCCTTATCATATTGGTGCTCATGACCAATCAAACCTGGATTCAAAATTATTTCACCCTTCTGGCGACTTTGCTGTTGTAGACCAGTTATATGCCAGAATTTAAATTTTAATGAAGAGAATAATTATATTTGGAATTAATGAAAAATGAAAATATTGAATAAATTTTTTTTTGTGTAAAATAAGGATTAAATTAAAGAAAGAATTTTAAAATTAAAATAAATATAAGTAATTTTAAGAAAATTGATTTCACAGTATGAGAAGCAAACAAAGTGATGAATCATTATGTGTTCTCAATGTGACATGCCATATTGTATTTGAAAATATAATTATTAGGGAACTTGAAGCTTTTAAGAAATTTTTGAATTATGTAAATTTTTGTGTAATATTTTAGGAGTTTATTATGAGGATTGAAGTATTTGCATGCGTAGATAGTGAAATGATTAGAATTATGTTTTTGAATTTATGTGATATTGTATTTAAATATTTTGGGGGAACATTTTGAGGTGTAAAAACAGGAGATAATTTTAGATATAGAATTTTTTTTTTCTTTTCGAGAAAGTGAAATTTAGAATGGCGGAAAGCGGAGAGAGTCCAACAACGAGGAGTAGGTTACCAGGACTTATACACTTATTAGGGAAATGCAATGGCATAGAGAATGATGTAGAAATTTTTTTTGACCAGATCAAATCTTTAAGCAGCTTGGGGGATTGGTCAGAGGAGGAAAAGTTAGCAATTGTGAAATCTCGGTTAAGAGGGAATGCAAGAAAATTTTATATAGGGTCACAAGAATTAAGAAGGGAAACATCATTCGAAAAATTTAGGGATAGGCTATTAGAGTTCTTTACAGAAAAACCGAACATTACAACAAATCAGATCCTTTTCACGACCGCAAAACAGACACAGGGAGAAACGATTAAGCAGCTGGCACACAGAATAACAACACTAACTTTAAATTATATTGGCGACACAGAGCACAGTGAAGCGACACAACAGATTATGGATAAATTAAGGTTAAGCAAATTTTTAGAGGCGGTAACACCTGAATTCCAGAAAGAAATAATAAAAACTAATGCACAAAATTTTGATGAAGCTGTAAAAATAGCCACAAACTTGGAACAGGCAAATTTAGCTGCGATAACGGCAAATGTAAATAGTGCTACATATAGACAAGAAATTGAGACGCTCCGCAAAGAGCAACAGGAATTTAACGCACATATTTTAAATTCAATTACCCAAGAAATAAACACATTAAAAATCCAAGAAAAAGTACAAATTCCCACGACACAAACAAAAAAACCCGTAACATGTCACTACTGTAATAAACAAGGACATTTCATGAGAGAATGCCGAATATACAAAGCTGATCATTTTAAGCAAACCCAAAATCTAAACATAAACAACGCGAGAACACATTGGCATAATCAAATACAGTCTCCTCCCCACTCATTTCAAACCCAGCCGTATGATGACCACAGAACTTACCCCTCCCAGCCGGACACATACGATTATAGGCCAAACCACGCCTTTGGAAACTATCAACAGAGCAGAAATTACTATGCAGCACCCCCTCCACAAAGTAGATTTTCTAGGGAACAACGATATAATAGGGACGAGTCAAACCAAAACAGAATCAGAGAAACGGGTGTGCAAAGGAACGATGGAAGAGAAATGAATACAAGATTTGGAGACAGAAATTTCCCTAATAGAAGAGATAATTTAAACTAATTGTGGGAGCTTTAAATAATAACTTACAAAGAGAGAAAAATTACAGGGTAAAGTTTCCGAGAAAAATTGAAATTCCTGTACAAACAGAAAATAAGAAATTGGAGATACATAACGATAAAAGTACTGAAAAACATGAGGAAACGATTGCATCTGTAGGAGAACAAATTGAAAAAACAGAATTGCCAACAATAATAGCTCAATTTAAAAATATACAAAGCGAACTCATGATAGACTCTGGAGCGAGCGTTAGTGTATTATCATTAGAATTGTTCAATAAAATTAAAGATAATGTCAAAATTAAATATGTGTCAAGGAGTGTTACAATATCAACTTTAACAGGACATAGTATTGAGTATATAAAGACTGTGGAAATTCCATTCAAAATTCAGGGAAAACAGTTCAAACACATTTTTTTTGTCACAACAGCAAAATTTACACAAAAATTCAAGGGAGTATTGGGTTTTGACTTTTTACAGAAAAATCAAGCCATTTTGAATACACAAAAAAACATTCTGAAGATAGGCGATATGGAAATAATTTTAAATTCTGATAGGCAAATTGATAGACAAATAAATGAGATAATACAGGAAAAACCGAATCTAGCCAAAATTTTAAGAAAAGTACAAATCAAACCTAATTCGAGGGAGAATGTTGTAGTATATAGTGAGGAAAGTCTAGAAAATGGAACAGAGGTTTTGTTCGAACCCAAAGAAAAATCATACATTGTAATGAATTATGGAATATACCACATGAATGAGAACAAAATTAAAATTGAAGTTCAGAATAACACGAATGCGACAATTACATTAAATAAAAACATGGCTTTAGGAAACGTTACAACAGATTTTACGATACAACAACAGGACATTAAAGAACCAGAAATTAGTGAACGGACACATAAATACGAAGAGATGATAAATTTAATACAGGCTAAACCGGAGATAATTGCCGAAAGAAAAAAAGATTTGAAAACAGAAGATTTTAATACGGACCACATGGACCCAAACGTTAAACAAGATTTCCTCAAATTTGTAATGCAATATTCGGACGTTTTTTCAAAATCATTAAAAACTTTAGGAGCGACTGACATCGTAAAACCGGTGATAAAGCTTGCACATGACCACGCAATACGTTCCAGGCCATACGACGTTCCGTACGCACTGCAGGATACCGCAAAAAGTCAATTAAAAGAGTTAGAAGAAGCAGGGATAATTGCCAGAACAAAATCAAATTTTGCATCGCCGATGATTTTAGTGCGTAAAACAAGTGGAGAGTACCGCTTATGTTTAGATCTGAGATTAATTAATAACATATCCACTCTGTTTCCTTACAAAATTCCACGTGTAAATGAAATCATAACTAAATTAGCGGGACATAGATACTTTTCGAAACTGGATTTTCATTCTGCCTTCAGCCAGGTGGTTCTACCTGAAGACACAAAAGAATTATTTGCATTTACAACTCCCTATGGCAATTACCAATTTGAAAGACTCGTTTTTGGACACGTAAGCTCCGCTCCAATTTTTCAACAGGTTATGGACACCATTTTAGCGGACTTAAGAGAGGAAAACATACAAGCTTACATTGACGACATAATAATCCCGGCTAACTCTTATTCAGAATTAATACATAAATTAAAATTAGTATTCGATAAATTAAGAAAATACAACCTAACTCTGACACCCAGCAAATGTAAATTTTTTGTAGAAAAAGTAGCATATTTAGGATTTGAAATTAGTCAAAAAGGCATTACACCAACAGATGAAAATATAAACAAAATCACTTCATTTCCAGTACCAAAAACTTTAAGAAAATTAAAAAGATTTTTAGGCATTTGCAATTTTTACAGAAATTCAATAAAAAATTATGCTCAATTAACCGCGGTTTTATCTGACTTAACAAGAAAGGATAATAAATTTAAATGGGATAATAAATGTGAGGAGGCATTTCAGGAACTCCAAGAATGTTTTTTCAAGAAACCTTTACTTATACAGCCAGATTTTGACAAAGACTTTTATCTGAATATCGATGGCAGCATTCAGTCCATAGGAGGCGCTCTTTTACAATACAGAGAGGGAATTTTAAAACCGATTGCATATTTTAGCAGGAAATTATCGATACAGGAGCAAAAATACCCGGCCATGAAAATTGAATTACTTGCTATGCATCAGGGAATGAAATTTTTTAGGAATTTTCTTTTCGGACGAAAGTTTTTTGTGCTTTCTGACCATTTGCCTTTGGGACAGCATTTAAAAATACAAAACCCACCCAGCGTATTACAGAGGTGGCTTTTAGAAATATCTGAATACGACTATGAATTTATTCACGTTCCGGGTAAAGATAATTTATTAGCGGATTTTTTAAGTAGAGATGATTTTGAAAGTAAACAAACAGAGCAGAATGAGAGAAAACAAAACATTGAGAATCCAAGGGGAGAAATTAACCTGATAGAACAAATTAAGGGAGAAAACACGGTGAAAAAAATGGATATGTGAATGAGGATAGTGTCTATATTGCACAGGTAAACACAATAACAGAAATCCCGGCGTTAGATAGAATTTTAGATGAACAAATTAAAGATCCAAAATTAAAAATAATCAGAGAAAATTTACAAAATCGGAATTTTAAAGAGGGTAAAACATTATGACACATTATATATTGACGAGGAAACTAATTTATTAATGCACGTAGGAAACTGGAAGGACAGACCTTGGAGAGACAATTTGAACAAAACTATAGTTATACCCAGAAATTTACAGAAAGAAATTTTAGCAATTACACACGTGACACATGCAGGGATTGATAAAACTTATAAACTATTATCGGACAGATATTTTTGGACGGGTATGTACAGTGACACACAAAATTTTATTACATCTTGCGAACAGTGTAGAAAGAAAAAGGGAAAAAATCAGCCCGTTCCCCTGGGAAGAAATCTCATACCTGATGGGCCCGTGCAAATTTTGTCGACAGACATTTGCGGACCGTTTCAAACTAGCACTTCAAATAATAAATATGTGTTATCGGTGGTAGACCATTTCTCCAAACATATACAAATGTTTCCAATCCCAGATATTACGGCCACTACAGTTGCTGATAGACTCTTAAATTACTTTATGAATTGGGGATGTCCTAGGACAGTTTTATCGGACGCAGGCTCTCAGTTTACATCTAATATACACCAAATTATGACAGAAAAACTCGGAATAGTTGCCAGAATAGCATCGGTACGTTCGCCATGGGTTAACGGTATAGTGGAGGTTACAAACAAACAATTAAAACACACCTTAGCGACATTAGCGGAGAATTCGCCATACTGGGATACTGCAGTACAATGCCACGTAGCTGTTTACAACGCGACTGTACATTCTAGCACCAAAGAAACACCAAACTTTCTTTTTTTTGGAAGAGACCTTCCAACCTTTTTTGAAACTAATGTAACAGAAAACAATACAGAAACAACATATCAGGATTACATATAAAAAAAAATAACAGTGATGAATAACGCATTCAAGGAGGCAAATAAAAATTTAATTCTCGCGAAAGAACGCCAAGAAAGTCAACAACTCCAGAGAGCTAAATTCAGGGATTTGGAAATCGGGTCGAGGGTATTCATGGAAAATAATAATAATAAATATAAAAGAGGGAACCACACGGGACCTTATCGAGTAATTAATAGAATAAATAGATTTGTATATGAAATAAAACTGTGTGACAAACCAAATTCTAAAATCATAAAAGCCCACATAAATAGATTGAGGACTCTTCCCGACCGCAAGCCGCATCTAAAAATGCCGTACATAAACAAATACAAGTCACCTCTTCTCCCTACTCCTAAAAGCACGCAACAAAACTCTGAACCAAAACCGGAACTAAAGGAAGTCATGAGTCAAAATGAGAATATTCCGCTTATCATGTTGGAGGAGGAAATAGCAAACGGACAGTACAGAGACGAAAACACTCTTACTCTTAAATCCACGAAACCGGTTACTGCAGAAGTGCAAAACGAAACAACGCAGAGCGCACAAGAGAATGCAATCATCCCTCCAAAAGACTCTCCGAACGCAAACATTCTTTCAGCAGGGGGGGACTCAGACAGACATATCACGCTAGAAACGCAGGAGAATTTGGAACTTTCAGAACAGGAGGACTGTACACAAATTGAAGGAAACATGGATAAAGAGGCGGGAGAAATGGAACGGGATACACAAGTAGATAGGGGTTGTACACAAATGGAGCGGGGGAACACGCAAGGGAAGGATGAATCAGCACAAAATTTACAAGGGGACGGTATAAACAGTACAATTGGTTCACGCACAGTGCTTCTTCCAACACCGGTTAGGCCGAAACACAGATATGCTTTGAGATCTTTAAAGAATTTAAATTTAAATTGATTCAATTAAAGCACGAAAGAAATTTAAACATAGGTAAGAGCGCGGACAAACCGTAATTCAAATTTTTGAAAATATGCAACAAAGAAAACACACGGCATTCACAAAATGCAACGCGAAAGATGGAACGCAAATTTTAAATAAACATTGAATTATAAATTAAGGAAGTTTAAATAAATATTACATTAATTAAGGAAGTGTAAACAAATTGTGAAATAAAAAAAAATTGAGGAAATGTTAAATAATTCTTACATTAATAAGATGAAAGTTTAAATAAATATGGAACTATAAATAGGGGGAATCTGAGATAAATAAAACATAAATATATCATTTAAGGAAATCGAAAAAAAAAAAAAAGAAAAACAGTAAAATTTTAAAACAAAAGTAAACTTTCTCCACGCGCTCTTCATTTAATTAGTGGACTGATCAACCCTTATTAGATTAATACGCGAGAGGAAATAGGAAGTTGTTGTTTGAATAATTAGATAATTGGTAAATATAAAAAAAAAAAAAAAAAGAAAAACAAATTTTTTTCTAGTTTAAATAAATAAATAATTGGTAATTCAAAATAAAAGTTGTAAATAATGGGTAAATAAAAAAAAATAAATAAAAAATAAAAAAAAATACAGTATAGAATGGATAGAGAACTTTAATTAAAAATCAAAATGCCAGTTCAAAGAAAATAGATAATTGTAATGAAAATAGACGCAAATTATAATTTAAAATGAATAGATAATTTTAATAAACATACGCGAATTATAGGTTAAATATAAAGCATTGAAAAAAAAAAAAAGAGCGTTTCTACATATATTTTGATATGGTCACACATATAAATTTTTTTTTGAGAGAGACAAACTTTCGAAGGGAACGCTAGACGACGGAGTTTTTGGATATATAAAGAAAATAGAATGGAAGTACAGAATTAACACTAACCGCATTTTAATTAATCCTTTGGTAAATGCTTAATCCTCGCGTAATCCTGGGAAATGCTTAATCCATGGGAGTCGCGAAACACAGGTACACACACGTAACACAAAGCCGACTGAATGTCCGAAACACTTTACACAACATGGCGGAAACGTGGACGAGAACATTTGTACCATTTTGCCAAAAAGACATCTTCAAAAATTTGTACAGCTAATTGGCCATGGGAACTCACACGAAGAAATGCCCGTATTAGCCGCAGGCCAGAAAGGGGAGCTTGTCCCGGGAAAAGGACACAATAGCACAAGGACATGTTGACCTTGTATACCACTACTAGATTTTCTCTGGGGGCTAGTTTTCAGTTTGAACAGGGAATTTGGATGCTAGAATAAATGGTACACAAAGTATGGGTATTGTAATATAGAATCGCAGGGGAGTTATAAGAATTTAAGTAGGATGGTAATTAAATATTTACATGGGTTTTTCTGTCATCTCAGAGATTGTAGGAAAATTTTAAAGTATTTTGCGGAAATTTTTGAACTTATAAGTCTTTTTTGGTAGTATTTGAGAGGATAATGGAATTGTTTAAGTATTTTATTATAAATATGTACATGAGTTATATTTATGGCACGTTCAATTGAGAACACATGATGAGGTCAGGAAAATATAAATTGATAAGAGTGGTGAAGTTTAATGTATAGAGAGTGTAAGAATTTCAATATTTTAAGTATTGAATAAGATATCAAACTTAAGTGGATTGGATTTTAGATAAGAAGTGTATATAAAGTAAAAAAAAAAAAAAAAAAATGTATATATTATGTGGAAGGATTTAAAGTAGATAAATGGTTAGGATGTTAAATAAGAAATGTATATATATAATGTGGAAAAACATAAGGCAGAGAAATGTAAAATAAATAAATAGTAGGAATTTGAAAAATTTAAGTTTGAAGAGAGTATCAAATTTGAAAAAAAAAATGTATATATTATAGGGAAGGATTTAAAGTAGATAAAGTATAGAAATTTCAATGGGGCAAATTTTGACAATGTTAACAAATTTAAATGTGTTTGAGAAAAAAAAAAAAAAAAAAGAGTTTTTTTGTAATGTTTCGTGTGCCGGGTGACAAATTAAAATTATGGAAATTGAATTGGTAAAAAAAATATACTTTGGTGAGTTTTTAAGAGAGGAGAGTAATAATAAGTTGGCCTGAGTGTAATGTATATGTATTGATTTGCTTAAACAAAACATGAAATAGCATACAGATCCCGTTGCCCAATGATTTCCAAGTGGTCAGCGATTCCGGTCACTCAACAATTCCAGACAAACAATGATTTCCAAGTGGTCAGCGATTCCGGTCACTCAGCCATTCCAGACGAACAACGATTCTCAAGTGGTCAGCGATTCAACAATCCCAGACAAACAACGATTCTCAAGTGGTCAGCGATTCAACAATTCCAGACAAACAACGATTCTCAAGTGGTCAGCGATTCAACAATTCCAGACAAACAACGATTCTCAAGTGGTCAGCGATTCAACAATCCCAGACAAACAACGATTCTCAAGTGGTCAGCGATTCAACAATTCCAGACGTGCAACGATTCCCAAACGATCAACGATTCCTTACCCAGCAATTCCAGCGATTCATGTCCATTTCTGCAACAAGGCCAGTGTTTAACCATAAGGAGATAGTGTACAATCAATCGTACCATTACAAAGATGTACAGTTTAAACATTTTTCTTTACTATAAACTTTTCAAAAGACATTCCACGAATGCAGCTACAATGTTTCTGATACAGAATAACAATAAATCGAACTGATACTTACAACAACAACAAAAAAAAAACTTTACAGGAGCACTGTGATTTGTATATATGCAAAGAGTATTTGATATTTTGTTACCAGTAATATTTTTGTTGTACTGAAATAACTGATATATGTATATATAGTGTAATGTTACAGATGATTCAGTATTTGAGAGAGAAAGGAGGTGATGTCACAGGTAACTCTGCCAGTGTGATGATGAACTCGCCACTCGATAATTGGTTTTTTTCCCACCAAACTTTGGGGGGGAAGAAGGGTAATTGTTGTATTGTAATTTTCAATCCCCAATATAACATTGCTATTTTGAAAGTGGAAGGGGATCTAAGAAGATGGTCCCTCATACAGCGAGACAATTCATATAACGCTCCCTTAGACACAGCTGGACCGGACGTAATTCGAGAGTGAAAAAGGGTGCTCCTCGTATTCACGTCAGCACTAGGTACTATATTAGACGGAAGGGGTTGAACCTCTTGACCCGAGAAGTCAATTAACTTCCTGATGGACATGGGAAAATGTTCGTGAGAACTTTCTGCTCGAAAAAGACAATGCTCAAATATCTGATATTTCAAGGGGGGCTTCGGCCAGTTAGATAGCCGGAAGGCGGAGTTATGTATTTACGGAACCAATGAGAGTCTGGGGGCCTAAGAGAGAGGGGAGAGATGAAGAGAGACTTAAACTTTTAAAATTTGAAAATCGAGGAAGGAGTTGAATTTTTGGAGTGCTAAAAGGTGGTCGCACGAGAGCGACGATAAGAGGCAGCCCATCGGAGAAGTCCGTTTCCTCTTGCCGGTGACAAGTTCCAGTCAACGGTGATGTTCCGAGGTAGGGAATTTCTTTACATGTATTTTGCACGAAGGTCAATTGTTGAGTAAGCTCTCTCTCTCGCTCTCTATTAATGCAGAATAATGTTAGGAGTGATAAAAGGTGTCATTGAATTTAATTACGCACGTGTGAAATGTATGCCACACGTAAAGACAGATATTGATAAAGGAGATTTTACAGAATATGAATTGGAATAGTGTAGGTGAGACATTTTATCCTATAGGTAATGTAGGAATGACACGGTATGTTACTTACAATGGTAGTGTTGCATGATTGTAAGATTAAATGAGCTATTACGAGTGCTGGAATTTATTTAACATTCATTGTGGAATTGTTGACTTTATCAAATATTAAATAAGGTTTTATCTTAATGAAATAAATTCTTTGTTATTGTTTAAAATTAAGCCTCTTCATTTTAATTACTGGTATTATGTATTTTTTTATTTACTCCACTGTACGAGATCGGTCTATGTAGCGTCAATACCTGACGTGTGATCATTCACATATCAATCATTTCCTTTTGGATGGATTTTAATTTAGATTTTGAACTGCGTCGGGCTAACCCGACGAAGATTAACTCGTCGTTCGAAGAGTAACTCGAGAGCCACAATAGCGAAAAATTCCAAGTTTAACATGTCGTTGGCTTTTGTGGTATATTTAAGTTTTTTCGGATTTGAACATTACCGGGGTAGTCCGTCCTGGGCCCGACATAGGAATGGACCCATTTTTTATAATACCTGGAAAATCGGGGAAACTAGAAAATATAAATTTAGTACACCCTTATTTTTTGGGGACTATTTTAATTCTTTCGTTTTTGAACCGTATCGGGCGAATCCGTTTTGGGCTCGCCTTAGAAATTCGCGTTTTTGGTGGAATAACTCTAGAACCGGAGTATCAAAATGTTTCAAGTTTAGAATGTCGTTGTCATTTGCGGTATGTCTAAGCTCATTGGATTTAAAACCTGATCGGACTAGCCCGCCCCGGTCCCAACGAAAAGAATGTACTCGTTTTTTAAGAATAACTCCAAAACTGTAGCAGCTAGAATATCTAAATTTGGTATATCATTGTCTTTTAGGGAACATTTTATTTCTTTAGATTTTGAATCTTATCAGACTCGCCAGTCTTGGGCACGACATACTGATAATGTACTCTTTCTTCGAGAATAACTCGTAAATCGAAGAAGCTAAAAATCTAAATTTAGTATATGAATTTCTTTTGGGGTTTATCATAATTTATAATTTGAACCTCATCGGGCTAACCCGTCTTGAGTCCGCCTTAGGAATGCGATAGTGTTTGATGAATAACTCGAGAATCGGAGTAGCTAAAAATTCTAAGTTTAGTATATTATTGTCTTTTGTGATATATTTTATTTTTTCGACTTTGAACTTCATTCAGCTGGCCTTCCATAGGAAGATACTCATTTTTTTTAGAATAACCCGAAAACTGGAGCAGATAGAAAATCCAAATTTAGTATATTAATTCCTTTTCAGGTAGAATTTAGTATTTTCAGCGTATATATAATTATAATTAGTGGCGTAGGCATGGGAGATGGGATGTGTGGTAAAAAACCTCATTTGCCGAACAATTACATTAGTTCTCAAAATTGTCCTCATTTAAAAAAAAATGCATTTTGTACTATAAGCTCCATTCGATCATCCACCCCTTTTTTCCTAGATACATAGTTACATCCATTTGCAAATAAGATAAAAAGTGCGAAACTTGTCGGTGCACTGGGAGTACGAATGAAGGTTGTGGTTCTGTGTGATCTGACGATGAAGGTTTTGCGCCTTCGAAACCGGTCGATATTAGTATTTTGAGTTGTATTATGCTTTTTATGAAGATAATCTTAAGGGTTCTTTAGCAGAAAGGGACCGCACGTTTTTTAGGTTCTTTAGCAGAAATTTGGACCGCACATATTGATTTTGTTTACTAGAAATTGAAATTTTTCAATAATTTTTAAAAGCATTATATGAATAACTTTAACGAATGCTTTAAAACCAAACTTTGGTTTTGCATTTTGATACATATTACCATGTAAACCTAAAAAAAGAATGTATGAGAATGATTGGCAGATATTTTGTTTTATTTCGTATGTTCGGCTACTGGGAAAATTGTCTGTGGGTGGCCCTGTGAATTTGGAAGAAAAACATGAGACACCATTGCCGTTTGAACATTAGAACAAGGTGGGGGCTGCCTACAAGTGCTGTCTCTTTGTACGGTGAAAGGATAGTGCTGATAAGAATTTCGATTGAGAGTGAACATGTAATCGACCGCTATTTTATTTCGACAGGCGCGTCTCCTTTACATACGTTTCCGCAAATTGCCACTTCTGTCACGAACAATGTTCAAAAGATCCGCAAATCAGCGGGGCTCTGGAAATGGGTAGAGCACCAGGGAAGGGCATTTTGTACTAGGGTGGCCTCTAGATACAATAGGAAGTATCTCATTAGCACATTGGTCATCTGAGATCGAGTCAGGTTTTACTAAGAACCGTCACATGTAAAATATTCTTTTTCGTTCTAAAATTAGAGAGGATGGAACCACTTAGAAGGAAATATTTTTCGAAACTGTAAGCAGCAAGCTTATACTCACTTGATGTTTGTTGTAACTGACGTTGAAAATCTATATTTTTGTTTCTATATTTGGATTAAAAAGGGCTGTTTTCATAGCCATACCATATCAGTTTTCCAATAGATCTATCAACATATTTAATAGTTTTTATAGTTGATGAAGTCTGTCCTTAAATTCTAAAAAGAAAGTGAATGACAGACACTGCTTCGTACCTGAATGTAAAATAGGTTACAAAAATTTCAGAGGCAAATATTCTCTATTTAAAGTTCCTGACAACGATGAACTGAGAGCTAAATGGACAAAGTTAATTCCTCGTGCAGATAAAGTTCCAGAAATCCCGTCACAAGACTTTTCTTTATATTATACTATGCAGTACGAATCACTATATCACTATGGATCTTTAAAATGCACCGTGGAGTGGTTTCGCATTATTTAATTCTCTTGCATATAAGAGTAGCCAATATCTAGAATAAGAGGTGTCGACGACCGAAAGTGGGTTTACACAACAGTACAAAATACTTTTTTCAAATATAAGCCCTAAAGAGAACTAATGCAATTGTTTAATTGTTTGGTAAATGGTAATTTTGCTCCGATTTTCAAGTTATTTTCCAAACACGAATGCATTCACAAGGCTGGGCAAAGATGGGGTAATCTAATAAAGTTTAAAATCCAAAGAATTAAAATATATCCCAAAAGAGAATAATATACTAAATTTAGACATTCTAGTTACACGGTTTTCAAGCACAGATCGGACTAGCCCGTTAAGGTTTTAAATCCAATGAGCTAAGATATACAGCAAATAACAACGACATTCTAAACTTGGAACTTTTAGATACTCCGGTTATAGAGTTATTTCCCCAGAAAGTGAATTTCTAAGGCGGGCCCAAAACGGGTTCGCCCGAAACGGTTCAAAATCGAAGGAATTAAAATATTCTCCAAAAGATAAGGGTGTACTAAATTTATATTTTCTAGTTTCCCGATTTTCCAGTTATTCTAATAAAACGGGTCCATTCCTATATCGGGCCCAGGACTGGCTACCCCGATAAAGTTTAAATCCGAAGAAACTTAAATATACCACAAAAGCCAACGACATGTTAAACTTGGAATTTTCGCTATTGCGGTTCTCGAGTTATTCTTCGAAAACGAATGTATTCTTCACCGGACCCAAGACGGGCTAGTCCGATGGGGTTCAAAATCTAAATTAAAATCCATCCAAAAGGAAGTGATATACTAAATTTACATTTTTTAGCTACTCCGTTTGATCGAGTTAACCTTGAAAAGCGAGTAAATTTCTATGGCGGGCCAAGACGGACTAGCCCGATAAAGTTCGAAATGCGATAAAATATAATATACCACAAAGGACAATGATATATTAAATTTACACATGCTAGATGCTCCGAATTTTGAGTTATTCTCAAAAAACGATATATTCCTCTTGTTGGGCTCAGGACTGGCTAGCCCGATAAGATTTTTAATCCAAAGAGTTCAAATATACAGCAAATGACAAGGATATGCTAAACTTCGAATTTTTAGATAAACCTGTTCTCGAGTTATACCAAAACCAAGTAAAGTCCTATGGTGGGCCCAGGACGGGCTAGCTCGATAAGCTTCAAAATCGAAAGAACTGAAATGTACCACAAGAGAAAGCGTCCTACCGAATTTCACGTTACTGTGATGAATGAACTTTAATTTGGACCTGAAATGTTTGAACGACCACAGATAAAGTTAAATAAAATTTAAAAATACGAATATATCCCTAGCTCAATCTCTCTGAAAATCAAATGGCTTTTTGTGTATACCACTTGCAATAATTAGACCAAATTTCACACGAATTCTTATATAATTTCCAAAGATATTGGTCATTTCATTTGCATTAAATACCCATTAGTTTCAATGTTAGCTCCTTCGCTTTAGACCGCTTATACGAGACCAACGCCGTCTGGCGGAGGCGGTTTTTAGGGAACCTGTTTTTCACCTCGGTCGGCACACTATTACTTCTAGACACTGTACACATAAGCATGAACGCCCATAGCGCTTTTTCCAGGGAGCAAACTCAAGAATGATATGTACAATATCGACCACCTTGATACCTACATTTGGGACCTTGAATGTCCAAGGGAGTGGAAGTGTCTCCTTACCTTTCCCTACCGGCGACCATCGAAAAGGCTCCCCGCCTATACTATTAACCTCAGGACAGAACCTAACGGAGCCGAAGTTTCGATTTCTCAAGGGGAGGAAAAATAGTTTTTCCAGACCCCATAAAAGTATCCGTGAAGTCTGAAGCTTTACACACTTATATCCATGGGTGCCCATAGGGGCGTTTAAAGTCAAAAATGTAGATATCAAGCTAGTCGATATTTTACGCCTTATCCTTGAGTTTGCCTCCGCTGGAATAAGTTCTGTTGGCGCCCTTGACATTGGTGCCCATAGGCGACCGTGATGGCCTGCTCGCCTCCCATGGACGTTGAAGGTAACAAATGCAGGTATCAAGCTAGTCAATATTGTACGTCTCATCCATGAGTTTGCCCGCTGGAAAATGTTCTACGGAAGCCCATAGAGGATCGCGTGGGGGTACTTTCACTCCCTTGAACGTTCAAGGTCAAAAATATAGCTATCAAGTTAGTAATTATTTACCTCTCATCTTGAGTTTGACCATCCCAGGAATAAGTTTTATGGGCGCCCTTGAATCCTACTGTTTCGAAACTAGATCGATCCCTCCTGCAATCACCACACTGTATTTTGATCGTACTATATTTTGACACATACACTCACTCTCTCTCTTTTTCACCCGTGTTCTAATCCCGTTAATTACATAAGGACCTGCCTAATTCCAATTTTTTCAGAATGCAGCTACATATAGAGTTTCGTGGCTGTACGTACTCTATTTTAAAATCTCAAATTTCGAATAATGCTTTAATCTCATTTATTACAAAATAGTCTACCTGTTTCTAATTTTCTACAGAATGCATCTACATATAAATTGTCATAGTGATACTTGCATTCTCACCTCACAGATACACACACACACACACACTGATGGAATTATTTCCAAAACTGTTCGAAATGTGTTCATGATGTCTTTAAGTGCATTTTTTCGTCTGAATGGCAAATTAAAAAATTATCCTTGAACTTAATCTATACAATAGCATTATAAAATAATAAAATTATTCTTTAATTTAATCAATATCGAATTCGTTTATTCCTAATGTAAGGGATAATGCATTTAAAACGTGCCTATATTGCTTAATTGTAAGTTATACATCGGCTTCTTTAATGTAGTCAATATTGAATTAATTTAATTCTAATCTGAGAGATAATACATTTAAAATGTGTCGATATTGCTAAATTGTAAGTTATATATCCTATTAAAAGAGAAACAAAATTGCGGGAGTTCATTCTCTTGATGTAGAAAATACGTGGCTGCTATAATAACCTTGAGAGAGAGCGCTCCTTCGCTTATCACGCTGGCGATAAAATGACTATTGGCGTCTGATTTGAAAGAAGGGTTCTGCAGTAGGATACTGTTTGGATTTCCGCGAACCGAACGTGTAGGAACTGATGACGGTACAGAGATGCCAAGTTTATCTTTTTCTATGAGTAAAATCATCGTAATGATTGAATTAAGACAAACACGTATAGAAATCTCCACAGCGTTCAATGTGCCACAATGTATATCTCCAGACAGATGAGAAGGTTCAAATACTCTTAAGACGTTAGACGAAAACCTGTACATGGTCGTCCAAGAAATACCTCGACTGTACCGGTATCTGTCATTAACTACACAACGCCACAGGACAGTTTGCAAAGCAACTCTGTCCTGCGTGCCTTTGTCCTATACAACAACATGCTGTGATTTACAGTGATTACTTAACTCTGGCTTCCGCGTTTATTTCGTCTTAAGGTGTGCGTTATTTGTTTGTTCGACTCAGACGGTTCGACCTACCAGAAGGGGTAAGATATCTGTTTGGACGGGTTGGAAAGTGCCACCCAATTTAGACCGGAAACCAGTGGTGGCGGCATCCACAGGGATCCTTCTTCCCTATAGCCAACCTCTCGGAAGGGCTTACAAACCTATATATTTAACATGCCCGTACTCTGGGTGAACACTGAGACAGTTTAAGCAGAACCGAGAATCGAACTCGGGTCGACCGCGTGCAATTTCAGTGCTCTAATCGCTGGAATGCACTTTTATTGTCATTGCCATTTACATGCGAAACTTATCGACTATTCCTAGCCTTTTTGTCAAACTAATCACACTTTAAATTGAAATTACTTAGCAATTCCCCAACCTATCAAGAACATCCTGAGAGTAGTTGAGATTGGTATATATGCTTCAAATTATAAACAGGAGATAGCTGCTAACAGGCACTGTCATAATATTAAATTGTCGGACCCGCAAACATACTGACTTTTGGATGTGATGGAAATCCCACATCTTTGTCCCTAAGTCTTTATCGTTAAGACAGACAGTCAAGGACCAACATTTTTGTCTGTATTGGCAAGAATCCAATATAATAGGAGTTAATAAAGTTGAAGTAAAATAATAATGAAAAACGTGAAAGGAAAGTTTATTTTCCTAAATTTTATGTAATATAATTACGATAGATAAAAGTTTAAATATGACAAAAAAATATATTTAAGCTAGAATTCTCTTAAATGATAATTAATTGAACGCCCTTAAATGGCCCACTACATTAATAAATACAACTTTGTTGAATTGAAATGTTCTAGATTTTTTCTAAAGTTATGTAGTATGTATAATGAAAAAAAATGAAAAATATTTTAGCATTCAAAGCATAAGCAAAATGTAATTGTACGTATTATTATTTAATAAAAAAAGTAAGAAGTAACCCAGTCACAATGTGTTCCGGATCAGGAGTTCCTAGTCAAGATAACTTTAACCCCTGATATGTACCAATATTTGAACCTATGACATCATTTGAGCTATTATTTCATTCTCAATTTAAATTAATTGCTCGAAATAATTTTCAGGAATATATTCTACTCATGGATAAAATGAAATAAATTTTGCGTATCAACGAATGAACGAGCATAATAATCGATGTTTATAGCATGCAACATCCGTAGGCTTTAATAAGGGAATCTGTACGTTATAACGAGAATTCCATTTTAAACGAGTGCCATCTTAACGAAAGTCCACCGCACAATTTTTCACACATTCAAAAAAGTGTATGGTCAATTAAATTTGCTAGCCTGTTACGATTGTATGAGTATTCCCATTGTATATCCTTACTTATATTCTTAGATATGCAACGTAAGTTGAATATATTGCATTATATGCACTAACACATCATTTCTAGTGATATCTAACATACTCTAAAGCATTTTGCTTCCCTTCATTCCATTTGCAACATGCTCAAATGCATTAAATGACTTAAAATCCAACATATGCATTATATTTGAAATTGTATCAACATCCAATTTGATATTTCAGTTCATTTTAACAAATTTAAATGCACACAGCATATTTTATATAAGTAAACATGTATGTTCTTAGAAACGGATAATGCTGCACTACTTTAAGTTACGGTTTTGACTTTCCAAATACCATCCCCGAACAAAGCGCATTTTAACGAAAGCTGGATTTAGGTAAGTAGCATACATCAAAGCATTTTGAAGCTTCGGAGTCAATCAACATGACATATTATTAAGGCAGGAGCTTAGAAAATTAGGATTGTCGGAATTATGTTTGAAAAGATTCATTTTCTAGCAATGCATTTTATGAAAGCGTAAGACGAAATATGAACTTAAATCTGATGTATGTAGAATGTGTTCAAATACTTTGCAACACGGCACATTCAGAATTGCATATTTAAAGAAGCCTAGAAGAGAAGGAAGGGTTTGATGAACACGTTTTAAGATATACTTTATTAATGTTTAAAGGAGCAGACCATTAACTGTTTAGTGAAATTTAAAAAAAAATCAATTTTCTAAATTTTGGGCTAAATTGTTGCTAATCTATTCTTTGAATTTATATTTTGGTTTGTTGCTAATAATATATATATATTAAAATTATCATATATCATTTTGAATTTGTATTTTAAATAAGTAAAACTTTTTTATATAAAATAATAAAAATTTGAAACATTACAAAATATGCAAAAATGCGCTATCAATTAAATAAGTAATTAAAGCAAAAATATTATAATTAAATCTAAAATAACCTTTTTAAAACATCAATTAGCTACAAAATAAGATGTTTGGCATGTGTTTAGTACTATAAGATAATGAAATATATCAATTTTAATTTCATGTTTCTATATTTGAAAATAGAAATAAAAACATGTTGGAGAATCAAAGAAACATTTTTCATTATCATTTCCTACTATCTGTAAATTGAAATAAAAACTTGTAATATAATGAAAATGAAATAAATGTAAACCTCTGTGGGCTGCTCCCTTTATCTTTACTAAATCGTGCTGGAAAGCTTTAAAGTTTAATTACATAGAATGTTTGGGACACATTTGGTTTTCATTACTATTAAATCTATTTCGAAAAAATGAAACTTCGTTAAATACAAATATGATGTTCCCATTAGAAAAACAAGAATCAAAAAACCCCCAAAGATGCATTTCATTAGTAATAGAAATTGATTTACCACCAGAGCCACAAATAAACGAAGCCCTTCCAACTGGTTGTAAGTTAGTAAATATTATGAAATTTTATTTATTTATTTATTTAATTATTTATTATTGGAATTTAACTAAAAATAATAATTTTGATGTTAAACAGGCGCCAGATAGTTTGATTGAAGTTGTCACCCCTTATTAAGAAACTGGCATGGATGCACATATTACACATAAAACATTTTCTCCATCTACAAATAAAGCATTTTCTGAGTATATTTCTCCCTATAAAAACATCAGAATGATAGCTTATTCATAAAATAACTTTCAATAGAAACCAGAATCCTTTTTCTAAATCAGCTTTATCACGAATATTCGCATCTTGTAACAAAAACGAGCTTAGCAAACATCTTTTATCTACTTAAAAATGGAATTTTAAAATCTTAATCCATAATCTTAAAATGGCGTGTAATTTTAAGCTATCATTTCGAGCTTCCACATGTCATGTCCTAACAACGTATCTTACGAAAGCTTAAAACAAATTAAAGACATAAGCCAGATTTACGTAAGTAGCATACATCAATGCACATTTCAACACTGGAACTGATCAAAATAACTTATTGCTAACAGACGGCTTAGAATTAGTATTTCCAGAGCGATACTTGAGACATGTAAAAGCACTTTTATATACATAATGTCTTTCAATATTTTAAAAGCCGATTCC
Source organism: Amaurobius ferox (assembly GCA_951213105.1). Lineage (NCBI taxonomy): Eukaryota > Metazoa > Arthropoda > Arachnida > Araneae > Amaurobiidae > Amaurobius > Amaurobius ferox. The sequence continues at coordinate 14,999,053 of OX578140.1, forward strand.
TTATTTGTTATACATAAGTAATATGTTAAAATTAAATCCTTTTAAAGGTTTGTAATAGTGGACCGTTATACTTTTCATACTTTAATACTTCTTTTCACAAAGAAAAATCGTGGGAATAACTAACTACCAGGCTGTAATAGTATTTTTGTAAAAACGAAAACCTGTGAAACTTGAAAATTAAATTAGAATTTCAAACTCATGTAAAAAGGAATAACAGCTTAAAATCTTCGCATAAGAGACATACAGATTTAAAATACACAATTACTCGTTAATGGAGGATTCACCAAATTTTTCCATCAATTAATCATCATCTGAAAGTAATCCAGAGGAAGCGAGTTCAGCGTAAAGAAGGGAAAGGAGGGTACAAGGGACAGTTTTACGGATTTTTAAAAATTTTTAGAGGAAGAGTTATAAAGGGTGGGGGTATAGCAGCAACACACCTGATAACGGCTTTTTCGGTACAAACCTTTCCCTGTTTAACACCACCTTAAAAAAATTGTTTAATGTTACCTGGTCTTAGTAATCAATCACCCTGTATAAAATATATATTTGCTTGATTATTCAGAGCACACATTTTTTGTTTAAAATGAACTTACATGTCCTGTTTTAAATTAAAATTTGGATATCTTTATTAAATACTTTTTTGTTGTTAAATTTTATTGGGCATTAACCACTTCGGCACAATATTATCGAAACTCTACAGAATTTTTAGTGAACAATTTTAAAGTTTTAAGTTATCCTGTAAGACGCCCTCTTTTGAAAATAAAGACCATGTGAAAATCGAAATCATGCATATATATACGTAATTGAAACAATGTAGTTCAAATTTTTAAAATTGAAGCTTTGAAAATGATTTTCATATCTGAATATAATTTTTAAAGCTTGTTCATAGAATGTCAAAATGAAACAACTGTATAAACAGTAATAGCAACAACTGTATAATCAGTAATAGCAACAACTGCATAATCAGTAATAGCAGCAACTCTATAATCAGTAGTAATGTTATATTTATTCATCATATTTTATCAGAATGTAACTAACATTAATTAATCAAAACATATGTATATATATAATTTAAATTTCTTATTCCAAAACTGAACACATCATTAGAATTGTGAAATACGTCTACATTTCCAAAATCTGATTTTATAATACGTAAAAGCCAATGATGATATACACCTTATTCAATATCGCCGGTACTTAGTGAATTAATTCATCCAACAGTTTCGTTTAATTTAAAGAGGGAAAAATACATGAAAATAATTTGTTCTATTTCACACAAAACAATTAGATATTTATTGGGCATTAAAAATAATTTGTTTCTGCCGCCTAGCAACACTTAATTAACTTAATTAACTCTTAAGAAATCAAATCGTCTGCCTTACGTTCTATCAAATGGATATGTTTAGCAAGTCTTGTTCTTTTAAACTGGAAATATTGAAAAGGTTGCAAGTAATAAACAATCTATTAATTATACTGATTGTGAAAATAATGTGTGTCGTTTTACAAGAAATATAGACTAATTTATATTTTAAATAAACAGACTTTCAAATATTTTACTTACTTTTAACTGCCGTAGCCTTCATTGCTATTGGAGTATCTGTAAATTAAAATATTTCTGATTAGATCAACAGAAATTTATAGTGTTGTTTCATTACAAAATATACCCATAACATGATTAAATATATAATTAATGTTATAAAATGTATCAGCAAGTCTTATAAAATAATACATTTACACATCAGTACATACATTATACATTACATTAAACCAATAAATTACATTAAACCAATACATTACATAAAACCAATAATACATTACATTAAACCAAGTCAAAAAATTTCCGATCTATATGATTAATGCAAAACTCGCAATATGATCGCAAAATTTTAAAAATGTAATGATCTTTCTCCCAATGTTAAATCTGCGATTTTTCGTACTTCTCATCAACTCCCTAAGATTTTTGGTCAAATAAAACTTCATAAACCTAATCATCCCATGCGTCCTATTGTTTCTAAATGTAGTGGACCTACTTATTTTTTAGAGAAATCCCTTGCCTTTTTCTTAAAACCCTTTTTTAATACCCATAGGTTTTCTATAAGTTCCACTGAAAATTTTATTAATGTTTTATTTAAAACTAAATTTATTCCTAATAGTACCCTTCACAGTTTTGATGTTGTCTCTTTATTTCCTAGCATTCCCGTTGACATTGCTATTGGAATTATTGTTAAAAAATTGCAAAATCATAATTTTAAAACCCCTACTATCGACGCAATCACTTCTGCTTTGAATATTGTTACGGAGACAAATTATTTTGGCTTTTGTGATAATATTTATTTACAAACTTGTGGTGCCCCTATGGGTAGCCCTTTATCTGGTATTTTGACAGAGGCGGATTTGCAAGAGTTCGAGAATGAAATTTTGCCTTTTTTGCCCATCCCCCCCTCATTGGTGCCGTTTTGTTGATGATGTTTCTATTATTTGGGATGGTGATTTAAATGATCTCCTTCTTCTTTTGTCCAAGGTTAATGATTTTTACCCTTCGATTAATTTTACCGTTGAGCACGAAAATAATTGTTCCTTGCCTTTTCTTGATGTTCTGGTTACCCGTTCTGCTGTTGGTTTTCACACTTCTGTTTACCATAAAGCGTCTTTTACTAATTCTTGTATTCCTGCTAATTCTTACCATCCTATTTCCTCTAAAAAGGTTTCTTTTAACGCTTATTTTAATCGTGCTTTTAACGTGTGTTCTTCTTTTTCTTCTTTAAGTGACAAAATTGATTTTATTTTCAATCTTGGCTATGAGGCTGCCTATTCCTTTGAATTTATACATAAGGTTTTTTCCCATGTTCGCCGTAAATTTTCTCAAATTGGTACTAAACTTATTTCTTTAAAAGATCGTTTGAATCATAAATCTAGTTTCCCGTACCATCCGAGGATTTTCCGTCCCTTTATTCAGTTCTGCTCTGAGTTTGGTTTCAGGTCTGCTCACTCTAAGGTTTCTTTTTTATTTAACCGGGTTCGGTCTGATAAGCTGGGTGATAAGGATGACTTTAAAAGCTTTGCTGGGGTGTATGTGGTTCCCCTGTTGTCCATCGATGGTAATTTTAAATTTTATTTGGCAGTACAAAACGTACTATTGGTATCCGTTTGGCAGAACATGCTAGGGATGTCAAAGGTGGTAAACTTTCTACGACCCTTGCTCATTTTGTTGTTAAAGAAAATTTCCGGCCCATTTTTGAAAGAACTTTCCTTCTTATGCGTTGTAATAACCCTCGTAATATTCTCCTTTTTGAGTCCCTCTTTATTTATGTTTACCGCGAGTCGATTTGTAATTTTGACTCCGTTCAGATTTTAAGTTATGCTTGGCGACTCATTCTCGACTCCATGCAATTCAAGTTTCTTCATAGTTAACTTTGACGTCATCCTCTCAGGGATTGGACCTGATTGCCCCCATTTTTAAAAAATTTTTGAATTTGAAAATTCTGTAATAAAATTGTAAATTTTTACTGTTCTTTTCGTGATTTATGCTCGATTTTTTGATTCTGTGCAAAATGTTTTGTATTTTTGGATTCTCCTTAGATAAACGTAAGTTTATTGATAATTGTATTTATGCAAATTTGTCACCTTTTCTGGTCTATATATGAACGTTCATTCCTATTTCCATGTGTAGCCACTAATGAAGAGCGTATTTACGCTCGAAAGCGCTCTGACCTTTTAAAGTTTTGTACGTCTTAAAGAAGTGAAATAAAGACGTTCTATTATAGTTGTGATCTTGTTGTTTCTGCTGGTTGAAATCAGACGCGATGCCAATTTTATTTATTTTATTTAATACATTTACACTTATCAATAACTTATTATAAAATAAAGAAACTGTATAAGGATAAAACTAAAATACACACAGGATTGGTGTTAAATTGAAACCCGCGATTATTATGCCACTTTCAGTTTGGAATAGCCGATACATACAGTGGCAGCAAGATAACGATAATTTTGCAAACAGTTAATTATGATTTTGCTTTAATTCTGCAAACTTCTGCGATACGAACATATTAAGTCTTATTATGCAGCCTGCGGCAAATTTCATAAACGGAAATCTAGATATATTCGCAAATTGTGGCGCATGAAAAGTTATATTTCTGCCATATCAGATATTCACTGTTTTCTTCTGAAAAACAATTAAAAAGACGAGAAATCCATCCATGGATTCTGTTGTCTGCAATGGGACCGCGATACTAACTTTGAGAAAGTTCCCTGTAGGCGGGTACTGCTAGTATAAAATACGTACTGTCCCACAATTAAGAACTAGTGTTCTGTAGAAGATACATTGCGATCTTCGTCGCAGTCTGTGATTCAGCAAATATTTAAGTTATCAATCGAAATCATCAGTTATGTGAATGAAATTTTTTCAATATTTTGATGCCATTAATTTTGAAGTATATGAAAGTTCATTAATACCAGACATATATTATGTCCTATAATCTCCACTATGATATCATATATAATAGCACAGACCTTTCAAATAGTATTGCAAAGTATGCTGTTTTTTCTGCTAAGTACTTCCATAGGTAAATGAATGCGATGAGTAGAATTCATAGTGTAATGTCTTGTAGTATAATAAAAAGACTGGTGATTTTTATCAATAGGCACTACTATATTGATACATTTTCGGCTCTTATAGGCCACATATAAGACATCAACTCACATAGCCGCAATGGTAGAAGGTAGCGTTTTCAAAGTGTGTTCCCCGGAACTCTTGGTATCGCGGCAGTGTTCCAGGGATAACTCGACGTGATAGTTTCGCATATTTTTTTTAATAAATAAAACTAAAAATTGAATGCATAATTTGGACCACAGATTCTTATTGTCGTTTTAGGATTCCGCAATCAAATAAAACAGCATTTCGCGACCAATAGTTTGTAAAACACTGGTGTACTGGGGGGTGAATACTTTCCATTTCAAAAGACTCACTTTTGATTTTCGATCGATTGTCCTTCTTATGTGAAATTAAGTTTTTGTAGACACATATTTCATCATCGTGAATCTTTGAGTAACCACATTTGTTTTAATTATTTTAGATAGAAAAAAATTAGAAGCTAATATTAAATTTCATTTTAAAGGTATTGTATATTTACTGCGCCCTTGTTTCTAAATTAAAAAAATATAGTAGGCGAATCTGTATAATAATTGGCTACTGTGTTTGTGTCTTTACGGATCCTCCAGTAGCCTAAAAAACTGAACACACGTGCACATACAGTACCGTAAAATACAGTACGGCCACAGGTCAAAACCCGAATAAACCAGATTTTTCTATTCTTCCCCGGGAGGACGGAGAAAAGTCACATAAAAGTAGTTTCAAACCATCCGGGAACTTCCCGCAAAATTAGATGACTGAATCTATGCACATTTATAATATCGGCCTCCGGGTAAAAGCCGGATTTTAGAATCGACCTTTAAGCAGAGAAAATTAGGGAGGTGGGTTGTTTTTTCCAGACGCCCCCTACGTCCAGGTGATCTATAAAGCTGAAACTTTGTACACTAATTGGAACAAACCACGAAATAGCATCTATCTGATCTAATATTTACGACGAACATTTTTGGCGCTAAGTGACAGTGCTATATGTGTTTTATAGTTTTCTGTCTTTGAAAGGCATAAATACTAGTTTACTGTACACCTTGTACTATAACTTTTTACTAATTTCAGTAACTTGTGGATCACGGTCTGCGAGTGTTGAAGAGTGATCAGTCAAACACTTTCTTTTTCGATACAATGCTCTGTTATAGGACAGAAGTCCTACTCCTAAAGTACAATAATGAAAGCTTGGAGTTTTGTAAACTATTGGAGAGACTAAAATATTTCTTTGTTTCATTCCAATTTTTAAAATAAATATTTCTACCAGAAAAAAATCTGAAATTCATGCTTTAAGAAATTTTGTTCTCAATAGTCATCTAACTTTATGTTAATAAGCAATAAAAGCCAAAAATCAGGGTGGGAAACAGAGATCAAGATAACGTCTCTATACGCATATTTCAAGTTATAAAATAAGAAAATGCGCGTTATAAATTAAGTAATGCGTGTTTTTCCGCACCTATTTTGAAAACATAAAAGAAAAAAAATTAGAATCACAAATTTAACAGATTGGGCTTGAATGTAAATGCAATTTTAGAAAAGCTATTCCTTTATGGAAAAGCCAAAAGCAAAGAAGTTTTGAATTTTAAAAATAAAAAAATAAACATTATTTTACTTAATAGGTTTTTAATTTTCTTTTCCCCTTGTTTGATTACAACTATATGAAGAAACTAAGCCAAAAGTAAGGGAACAATTTTGATATTTATTCATGAATTATATGATTAGTTATTATTATGAAAAAAATGTTAATTATACTATGACGAATTTATAATTCAAGATTGCTACTCGGAAAATTGACAGGAAATTAAAAAAAAGTGATCCTAAAAGTCCAAAATTTAGCAAACATTTAAAAACTTATTTAAAGTTCATAACGTATATTAATTGTGATATCAGATCTACAATGTATTTTGTTTATTAACACAAATAAAGAGTATAGTGCATTTCTTAAATCTAATTTTCTTTTTCAACATAGAAAGGCCAGAAATTTATATTCTGTTGGGAAATGACACTGTAATTTTTTTTATGCAAAATACAACAAAATTAATAATATCTGAAAATTTGAGGGTAATTGTACATTTATTAAAAACTACTCCTCTGTAAAGCAAAATACTCCTTCAAATCAAGTTAGTGAGTATTTTTACTCTTTTGGAAAAATTCTAACTCGATCCGGTGGAGCATTTTATTGCTTTTATGCTATGTATCAAAAATAGAAAGATAGCTTCACAGTGATCAACAAATATATGAGTTTACTCCATATAACTTAATCATGATTTCATTTCGCGTTAGACTAATAGTACAAAGTAGGCAAATAATAAATAAATATAATTTTCATAACTACCGCTTATACTATATATAAACAAATATCTTGAAATAACTGCAGTATCACTACGTCATTTATTTAAAATCTTCATTTACTTCAAAAGCCAATTGTGCGCCATAATTCTTTATACTTGACGTTTATAAAGAAACAATTGATATTCTAAAGCGTTTTTATACCGATGCTATTAGCACCAGAACTACTTTTATTTTAAACATTCCCAGTTATTAATACGCAACTGCTAAATTTGAATAAGTGGATGTTATTGAAAGAATTGCAAATATCTTAACAATTAATGAGTATCATTACATTAAAAAATATTGCCAAATTAAAATAAGGAACTTTAAATGAGATAATAAACCACCTGAATTTATATATTTATTTTTTTACATAGAAT